>JAJJMB010005585.1:2303850-2374756 GCA_023531105.1 Papaver atlanticum | reverse complement strand
TCGGTGGTCCGTGCTAATGGGTGGCGGTGATGCACATGGTGGTTGGTATTGGTGGTAGTGAGTGGTGGTGGTGGAAAACGTTGCATGCTGTGAGAAAAAAAAAATTGTCCATAAGAATCCATGAAACTTTTGTGGTTTAGGTCGAGATTAGTATAAGATAATAACATGCATATTTTCACTACATATATCCATAAGAATCTTATTATATCTTGCTCATCAACTATCCTAAGAAATGTTAAATGAATTGAATACCTAGGATAATTGTGGAATCTAAAAAAATCCAAATTGAATACGATAGATATATAATGATTCCTTATATATCCTAATTGAATACCTTGGAATTTTTGGGATTGTTAAATATCAATGTAAATCCTAATCCAATACACCCATGTTACTTCTTTTCCGTAATAGGTAAATTCTATAGTTCATATCCCACTCCCCTTTACATAATGCTCCGAAAATCCATATGTTCTAGTAAGATACTGCTTAATAATTCTTCCCCTTTTTATCAACAAAATTGGAAAAGGCAAAAAACAGGGATTATAATGAATTAAAAAAAAGAGTTATCAAGACAAGAAAACACATAACAACTTTTATTTAGACGATTTCACCAAGTAAACTTAGCGTATTTATCAAGAAGATATATAGGTACAAGCATCTCCTACAATTCTATAACCGCACTTCCCACAAAGATATAACAATAAAACACAAATTCGTATTGAACTCTCCCTCATTTGATGTCATTCCCGAGAACAACATGAGCGACCTTTTTCTAATCACAAGAGAAGGATTTTTTTGGAAATTAGCAAATTTACTCGCCAGTTACGAATAAAGTAGAGCCAATAGTTCTCTTTCTTTTCGTCAGTTGTGAATAAAGAAGGTAAAAATAGCATTAGAGGCACTAAGACACAATATTTTCATGAGAAAAATAATCATAGACAAAAATTATTCTCTAGGCCAATTACGAACAAAGAGGACAATTTATGCAATATGACTTACCATAAGAATTATATGTTCCCTAGCCATGTATGGATGTAGAGATTAAAATTATCGAACTTATTCCCTAGAATTTACGCATTCAAGGTGGAAAGGCGATTACTCGAGACCATGTAACAGAGTCTTGTGCAATATATTCATAAAAGTGTGATCGTGTGGAGATCAAAATTGCAGTTCTCAAAAAAGTATACTCCTCTTTTAGCCAGTGATGAACACAGAGAGTTAAGAGCTTAACCTATGAGAACATATGAGATATCCGTTCTTATCACCAGAAATATGACCGCAAAGAACAAATCTAAAAAAATAAGAAATACAAATATGAAAACGCAGGGGTCTAACAACCACACCCACTATTTCGCTAGGCAATTTGTATGGACAACTCCAATACAATTCCAAGAGAGTCAACTAGACAGTCAGACTCAATCACCGAAAAATTATCCAAGAGTTATATCTCTATTTCTCAAATCAATCTGCAATCGAACATATAGGAATCTGTGAGCCTGATTGATTATGAGAAATAACTTGGATGGTACCAAAGACCAATATCCAAGTGTCAATCAATTTCAATCAACAACCAAAGGTTGGATTTACTAATTGATTGAACTACGCACAACCTATGATATTTCAATTATATAAACAAATATAATGCGGAAAAGAAATAACACAGACACCAGAAATTTTGTTAACGAGGAAACCGAAAATGAAAAAAAAAAAAAAAACGGGACCTAGTCCAGATTGAACACCATACTGTATTAAGCCGCTACAAACAGTAGCCTACCACAAGATTAACTCCGGACTGGAATGTAGTTGAGCCCTAACCAATCTCACACTGATCAAGGTACAATCGCGTTCCTTACGCCTCTGAATCCCAGCAGGACTCTATGCACTTGATTCCCTTAGCTGATCTCACCCAGAACTAAGAGTTGCTAGGACCAAAAGTCGAAGACTTATAAACCAATCTGTCTCCCACAGAAAAGTCTATTAAGATAGATAAATATGTCTCCCATAGAAATACCTATGAAATTTTGTTCCGTCTTATGATAAATCAAGGTGCACAGGAACCAATTGATAATCCGGTCTTATATTCCCGAAGAATAGCCTAGAAATATCAATCACCTCACAATAACTTAACTATATGGTAGTAGAACAAGTTATTGTGGAATCACAAAGAATGAGACGAAGAGATTTGTGATTACTTTTTATATCTTACCTATCAGAGATAATTCTCGAGTTAATCTTAGAGAAGATAGTACTCAATACGATAGAACAAGTAAGATCAGAATACGCAACTACAGAGAAATTATTTGGATCTGGCTTCAGAATCCCAATAGTTTTTAAGTCGTTAATCTACACGGTTTTGGAATAAACCCAAGGTTAAAGGAGAATCGACTCTAGTCGCAACTAGTATCACACATGAGGTGTGGGGATTAGGTTTCCCAGTTGATAGAGTTCTCCCTTATATAGTCTTCAAATCAGGGTTTGCTTAGTTAGGTTAGAAACAAAGCATTCATTATTCACCGTTATATAAAATCCTGATTTAAGATGCAAACTAAGTTTTGCTTCAAACCAAAGCAATATCTCTCCACCGTTAGTTGTACTTAGCTTGTCACACACAAATGAAATGTACTTTATTTAGATATGGGCAACCGTACCTAAACTTGTACATTTGTCGGTTCAACAAAAGTTAACCAAAGTTAACCATATGAACACTTTTGTCTAATCCACATTCATATAACAAATATAGATCAACTTATGATGATCAAAGATAATCAAAGGATCTAATTGTGTTCTTCATAGAGTATTTCAATTGTTCATTATCTTTTAGTAAAATACATGAACGAATCGAAGCAAAATCTGATTGATTTTAAGGAATCAAGTCATGAACATTTAAACCCATGGTTTGCAAAGATTGCATTCCTTATTATATAAATGTATTTTTTTCATGAATATGAAAACATACTTTGCCGATTTTAGAACTTGAACCACTCAAGTATGCGAACGGGTATGCATACTCAAGTTCCGGAAAGTTGGTCTTGACCAATAGTATGCGAACGGCTATGCATACTGTAGCTCCGGACCCAACTTCAGGTAAAACTTTTTGCGAACGGGTACACATACTTGGTTCGCGGACTTTCACAGTTGAAACCGTATGCAACCGGGTATGCATACCTGGTTTCCGGACCTGAACCTTATCAACATAGTTTGTACCTAAGTACGTGTAACTGTGATGGTTTTCCAGATAAAGGTTTTAGCTTAAACTCCCAATTCGATCATTGAAACATTATTAGAAGACGATAATAGATGTCTCACACATACCATTAGCTAATAAGCAATTCTCAAGTGATTGAATGATCAATACGAAACTTTCCAAGTCGACATCAAATGATTGTCTCACACAAATCATGTAAGATATTTCAAGGCAATTTCCACATGATCATTTTTTGACATAAAGTCAAGAATGATGATGAATGTAGCTAAGACAGAAAGCTACCAACATATTTCGAGAAATAGATAAGCGAGTTATACTCAGCTCGAAATATCAAATGTGTATGATATGAAAGACTATATCATATACGACTTGTCTCAATAGGAGATGTTTAAGAATAAAATAGACTTTCCGAGTGATAGAAAAGTTTTAGTCTCCACATACCTTTTGTTGATGAAGTTCCTCCGAGTTCTTCAGTAGATCTTCGTCTTCAGTTGTAAGCACCGTGAAGTCTAAAGCTCAACTACACAATCTATCCTAGTCCGAAACACCTATTGGTAGACTAGAAATCAAGACTATTATTTTGATCAACTAAACTTGACAGACAAGCTTGAGATAGCAACGCTTGCGAGTTCGACCGAGCAATGCTCTAACAATCTCCCCCTTTGTCAATTTTAATGACAAAACTATCAATACATATGGATTAAAAAATAAATAATACTTTGTAGCTTCTCATCCATCATGTTTGATTTCCTTGGTTCTTCAACATTACTTGAATTCTTCGCCGCTCCAAGTAAACAATCTATTCTGAATGTGTTCGACTCAGCACCATTGTTGTTGAAGATCCGTAGCTATAACAATAACCAACAAGATGGTTTTCGTATTGTTATACAGTATCATAGTATTATTACACAACATCAAAGTTCAATTGTACAACAACTCTAACAATAATACTATGGTGATATGTATCACCCCCCCTTAGTCAATACTTCATCTCACAATGACAACTACTCCCCCTTACATAATGATCCATAAACCATATGTATGTAGTGTGAACTACAAATAATTCTCCCCCTTTTTGTCAATATAAATTGGCAAAGGTACAAAAATTATGGGATCATAATGAAATTCTCATAGAGATACTTCATGACTAAAAGAGGACATATCAACTTTGTTTGGATGATTTCACATAGTCGAAACTTAGTGTATTCATCAAGGAGTTAATAAAGATACAAGATAACTCCTACAATATTCCACAGCCGCACTTCCCACAAAGATTTGGCAATTAAGCATAAGTTCAATTAAGAACTCTCCCCCATAAAATGTCATTCCCAAGGGAACAACAAGAGCGACCTTACTTTTACAAGAAAAGAAGAATTTCTTTGGAAATTAACAAATTACATGAAATATGAATTTGTATCCAGAAAACTCAACTAAATTAATCCACAAGGAACCTCATAGATTAATTTAATCGGAATTGCTCAACATAAGAAAACTTACGGATCCATACAGTGCATTCACAAAAGAGTGGATCCGAGAAAGATCAATACTGTGGAATATACAAAGATTCATTCTATTTTCTATCAAAATTTGCATAATGACACAATAGACTTAACTTTTGAGCATGTATGGAACAATCACAGTTCACGGACGCAAACCACATATCCCATACAATATTATTTTTGCAATACAAAACCAATAAAGATTAATACTGCAAAATCATATTTTTTAATTTTAGAATATAAATAAATAAATCTAAAAACAATTCAATATGATAAGATCATTGGCAATAGCTATGTGTAATCACAATAATCGCTGTTTCAAACTCTAGTTATTCTTCTTAAACATAAGAAAATAAATTATTAAATCAGAAGTTTCCTAGGCTTTAAGATCCTTGAAAAATTCTTTATCGTCCCCGAACTCCTTGTCGTCAACAGACATTGGTACGTAAGGTTCATGAAGAAAGGAGTCAATTCCAACATACCTTCTAGACTGATAGCGAACCAGGGCCTTCTGAATTTCAATAGTTCTTAATACAATAGCCTTTATTTGCTGCATCTTGATGCGTTTCGTAACCACAACAAATTAATCAAGATATTTCCCACTAATTAACTGGTAATATAGCGGTAGTAAGAGATGGTTCCTACATAGAGCTGTGTAATTGATAGGTTATTTAGATAGCAAAATAAGATAAAACAAATGGGGATTGGTTTAAGAAATAAAAAAGAATAAGAAATAAAAGAAAGATATGATCAAGGAATTCTTCGCCGTAACCAGGCGTTAATCGAATCGGTATACTTATCTATCTTCCGTCAGAATCATTTATCACCAACCGTAGAATAACAGGTATGCTTAGTTATCCCCAAAACTCCTTCTATCACCGGATAACAGGTACGCTTAGTCACCGGATTCTATCCAACTGAGCCGCCTTGAGGTACGCTTACAAGGTGTAACCCGATCGAATGCTTTAAGCTTTGTGAATTTAGGTTTGATCCCAGCAGTTAAACTTAGTACGCTCAGTCCACTTACTGGTGTTGTCTTCACACACGATTGCTTCACAAAATCCCTCTGCAAGGTCTCGCGTTTTCTACTTGTGTAGGAGATACACGACAATTACGGATCGCTCCAAATCTCTACTAACAATAGAACAATTAATAGACTAATCTAACATGCATCCCAAATCAATCTAAGAATCATTAATAAACCCTAACTATAGAAAAGACAATCCATGATGATTAAAACTTCAAACAAACTTGTATTAACAAATCAGACTTCACGTCTAGAACATTGAATTCATCATCAATCAACAAAGGTTTAGCTACACATGATTACAAAAGAGAATGGGTTCCCCCTAAAGGGGTAAACCCTAGGTTTTGATGTAGAAGATGTAATATGGGAGTTAGAATTGTGTCTTCCAAGGTGTGGTATAATTGTATTGAGGGTCTTCTTATATAGTGCTCACATGGTCTAGGGTTTAGAACCCGTTCGGGACCGCATATTCCTTGATTTAGAAGCCCAAACTCGTGCCAAACACCTTAGTTACGGTTGGGTTCAACCCAGCCGTAAATCTGACAAGAAAATAGTGTTAAAACTCTCAGAGTTACGGTTGGGTCCGAGTCTCTTGGACCTAGCCGTAATTCTTCCTGTATACTTTTTGTCTTTCGCCATTTCGGCCATAACTTCTTCATCCGATGTCCGATTACCCTCATTATTTTTGGGTTGTGTTCGTATAGTCATCCTCTACAAGATAGCAATGCCAAATATTCATATCTGTCCACTATATTTTACGGTTGGGTTGGACCTAGCTGTAACTCCTTATGAACTTTGTAGTGGAAATCAACTTGCTTTTACGGTTAGGTTTGGGGATGCTTTTCCCAACCGTAAATCTTCCTGGAAATTATATCCAAGAGTTGTCTTTGAACCTTCCAACTCCTTCGTTTCATGCGGGAATGAACTCCTTTTAACTCAATTTCCGTTGATTTCGGATGATTCACCTAAATAAACAAATAAAATAGAAAACAAGAGTAATACAAGGATAATATGCAAGAAACATAACAACTATTAGTATGGATTTGACACTATAAACATGTAAATTATGCACCTATCACATCTCCATCCTTGTTTCTTTTAACTCTTCAAGAACACCAGAAAACTTCTGAAGATTTGAGGGATTAGCCCTTGGTTTCTTCATATTCTTCCTCTTTCTCTTTAAAGTGTTAGAGGGATGGGATTTACCCTTTTCCTTCATGATTGATGGCTTAACAATCATATTGACATCTTTTTCATCAAAAGACAAGATGTTTGGAGTCTCCATGGAATATTGTATTGAGAAAATACTCAAACAATCTTCACAAACAATCTTTTAAAAAAAGAGTCTTTAGGGAAGGAAAAATAATGTGGGGTTACGGAACCTATAAACAAAGTGGGATTCACGTACGAGTAACTCATAACCATAGAAAAGGTAGAATTATCGATTTTAACCCCCTTTTATTGATTAAAACAGGGAAGTTCTTTTCAATACCAATTAACGGTATGAAAGAATCAAAAGAACAGGAAAACAAAATCTCTTCCTAAACCCCGAAAGTGCAACCACTCTTGTCTCTTGGAAATTGGGTACATGAGATAAGATGCACAACCAACACAACTAGGTTGTGTTGGGATGAACAACAATCCGTCCATCATTTGATTCCTGAACGGAAATCTCATTTCCCTGTTTTAAGCATGGTTTAGACCTAGTTCTTTTCTGTAGAGGTCTAATCTTTTCTTTAGAAATTAACTTCTTCTGAGTTGAGTTAAATTTACACACCTCATATGGATTTGATTTCAAAACAAGTTTGAGCTTGTTTGCAAGGCATTTTTCTCTCCGTTGCAGTTTATTGACATATATTACTTTGTGTTTGTACTTAAAACATTTTGAGAGTTCATGTCCGTTTAGAGTACAATAAGAACGTGTCAAGGTGGAGACTGATTCAGGTACCGTGGTTGTACATGCTTCTAAACAAAACGAATTACCTGAAACTTGTGGAAAACAATCATTGTTAGATAAGGTAAAATACATCTCATTCTTCAAGCCGAGTGAAGAGGTTTCTCCGGAAAGAGTATCAATATTTATATGAGTATTGCTACAACCATCAAAATTGATGTTTTCACAAAGAGGGCTACACTTGATTTTTCTTCTTCATTAGAATCATAGTGATCAGACATTTCATCAAGAGTTACAGCAAGACCTTTGTTTCCAGTATATTTTCTATGATTTGGACATTCATTAGCAAAGTGCCCAAAACCTTTACACTTGAAGCACTGTGGCATATCCTCATCATCAGACTCGATAGTATTTCTGTTTTTAGGAGGAATACGATCGTGAGGTTTAACTGATGCCCTGGGTTTATCTTTGGTGAATTGTTTACTCCTCTTTAACAGAAGATCTCTAAACTGTCTAGTGATCAGAGAAACTGAGTTGTCAAATTCTTCATCTGATGATTCAGTTTCAATCATATCATCCACTGAGTCGCCAACACTTTTACTTTTATCTAGTAATGTAGTGTTCTTTTGTGCTTTGAAAGCAACATCCTTTCCAGCATTGGATGAATACTCATGATCAAAGATCTTTAACTTTTCAACAAGAGTATTTATGGAAAGAGTATTAAGGTTATTTCCTTACACGATGGCATGTTTCTTAGAATCGTATTTGGCTGGTAATGATCTGAGAATTTTCATCACAATGTACTTTTAAGGAATAGTCTTACCCAATGCAAAGGATGCATTTACAATTTCAGACACTTTGTGATTAAACTCATCAAATGACTCTTCATCAGCCATACGAAGGTTTTCCCAGTCAGAATTTAGGTTTTGAAGCCTAGCTTCTTTCTCAGGGGAATTTCCTTCAAATACAGTTTCTAAGATATCCCAAGCATCTTTAGACATAGTGTAAGTAGTCACATGGTGCTGAAGATCTGGGGTAATGGCATGAATGATAGCATTTAACCCGTCGAAATTTTTCTTTGCAGTGAGAATCTCGGCAGGTTCATATGCACAAATATCCTTTGCAATAGTTACATCGCCTTCAGTAAACAATGGAGGATTATAGTCATTAACCACACGAACCCATGTTTGAAAATCACGTGCTTGGATAAAGGAACGCATAGCAATTTTCCACCATAGGCAATTTGAGCCATCGAAGACTGGTGGTCCGTTTATCGAGATAACGCTTCTGTCCATAAAGTCAGATTGCTACAAACACAGACTTATGAGGTCTTAAATGTGTTTGCCTGCTCTGATACCAATTGAAAACGAAGGGGTCTAACAACCACACCCACTATTTCGCTAGGAAATCTTTATGTACAACTCCAATATAATTCCAAGAAAGTCAACTAGACAATCAGACTCAATCACCAAAAAGGTATCCAAGAGTTATATCTCTATTTCTCAAATCAATCTGCAATCAAACAGATAAGAATCTGTGAGCCTGATTGATTATGAGAAATAACTTGGATGGTACCAAAGACCAATATCCAAGTGTCAATCAATTTCAATCAACAACCAAAGGTTGGATTTACTAATTGATTGAACTACGCACAACCTGTGATATTTCAATTATATAAACAAATATAATGCGGAAAAGAAATAACACAGACACAAGAAATTTTGTTAACGAGGAAACCGCAAATGCATAAAAACCCTGGGACCTAGTCTAGATTGAACACTACACTGTATTAAGTCGCTATACACACTAGCCTACTATAAAATTAACTTTGGAATGGAAGGTAGTTGAGCCCTAACCAATCTCACACTGATAAAAGTATAATCGCGTTCCTTTGCCTCTGAATCCCAGCAGGACTTTACGCACTTGATTCCCTTAGCTTATTTCACCCACAACTAAGAGTTTCTACGACCAAAATTCGAAGACTTATAAACCAATCAGTCTCCCACATAAAAGTCTATTAAGATAGATAAATCTGTCTCCCACAGAAATACCTATGAAGTTTTGTTCCGTCTTGTGATAAATCAAGGTGCACAGGAACCAATTGATAATCCGGTCTTATATTCCCGAAGAATGGCCTAGAAATATCAATCACCTCATAATAACTTAACTATATGGTAGTAGAACAAGTTATTATGGAATCACAAAGAATGAGATGAAGAGCTTTGTGATTACTTTTTATATCTTACCTATGGAGATAATTCTCGAGTTAATCTTAGAGAAGATAGTACTCAATACGATAGAACAAGTAAGATCAAAATACACAACTACAGAGAAAATAGTTGGATCTAGCTTCAGAATCCCAATGAAGTTTTTAAGTCGTTAACCTACATTTTTTTTGAATAAACCCAAGGTTAGAGGAGAATCAACTCTAGTCGCAACTAGTATCACACATGAGGTGTGGGGATTAGGTTTCCCAGTTGCTAGAGTTCTCCCTTATATAGTCTTCAAACCAGGGTTTGCTTAGTTAGGTTAGAAACAAAGCATTCATTATTCACTGTTAGATGAAATCCTGATTTAAGATGCAAACTAAGTTATGCTTCGAACCAAAGAAATATCTCTCCACCGTTAGATGGACTTAGCTTGTCACACACAAATGAAATATACTTCATTTAGATATGGCCAACCGTACCTAAACGTGTACATTTGTTGGTTCAACAACAGTTAACCAAAGTTAGCCATATGAACACTTTTGTCTAATCCACATTCATCTAACAAATATAGATCAACTTATGATGATCAAAGATAATCAAAGGATCTAATTGTGTTCTTCATAAAGTTTTTCAATTGTTCATTATCTTTTAGTAAAATACATGAACGAATCAAAGCAAAATCGGATTGATTCGAAGGAATCAAGTCATGAACATTTAAAACCATGGTTTGTAAAGATTGCATTCCTTATTATATAAATGTATTTTGTTCATGAGTATGAAAACATACTTTTTCGATTTTAGAACTTGAACCACTCAAGTATGCGAATGGGTATGCATATTCAAGTTCCGGAAAGTTTTTCTTGACCAACAGTATGCGAACGACCATGCATACTGTAGCTCCGGACCCAACTTCAGGTAAAACTTTTTACGAACGGGTACACATACTTGGTTCCTAGACTTTCACAGTTGAAACCGCATGCGAACGGGTACGCATACCTGGTTTCCGGACCTGAACCTTATTAATACAGTTTGTACCTAAGTGTTTACCATATGGAAACGGATCCCTCAACAAATGATTTTGACAAAGGCTTTTAACAAAAATTTCCAACTGTGAGATTTTATATATCTAACGGGTTTCCTTTAGGATGACATGGTCCTCAGTTCTCTTTTAGTTTGTGTTTGGCTGATAAAGCAGCATACTCTATAGTATATTAAGATGAACCTTAATCGTCTTCCCGTGTTGTTATCAAGTGCATCTCCTAATCCCTGATTTCCTTTTTGATTGACCATTTTTTGGTACAAAAGTTTGAAGTTCTTTTTTATTTCATAAATGTTTAAAATAAATTTATGAATGCTAAAGGCAGATCAAAATAGTATGTTGGATCATCAATAAAAATCTTAAAACTCGAATTAGGGAGGGAGGACTAGAACTCCAATCGGTAATCATATTTTCGTTCTCTTATAATCTCTCGCAGTAGTTTTATAAACCTCTTGGGTCACTACAATACTCTTGATTTAACAAGATTCGAATGATTAATGGATGAAAGAATCAAAATATCATTACTACCATACTATGTAAATTATGAAGTTTTTTTCACTGCAACAAGTCTATTATCTATTAGTTGTCCTATAAAAACAGACCCAAATCCACAAAGACCAACTTTATGTTTTGGATCAGACCCACTTGTTGCAGATTCAAGTTAAACATAGTTGTTGGATCTTCTTCAATTCGAGAAGTAAAAAAGTTTTTTTCGATCCAAATACTGCTATTATCAATGCAGTCAGAAATAATACACAAAAAAAATGAAAAAGACAAATGAAAAGAGCAATCTTTTCCGGTTTATGTTTGTGCACAATAGCTTGCTGGATATTTGGGGATGAACACGATGAAAAACAGAGAAAGAGATTCAACTGTTTAAATGGATCTATTTGCCAAACACATTATTAAGTGCCACGTCACCCAAAATATAAGCCGCTAAATATAAAGAATCTCACGGTTACCAAATTTTGTTAAAAGGTTTTGTCAAAATGTTTTGTTGAGCGATCCCCTCCCTTTCCAGATAAAGGTTTTAGCTCTAAACTCCCAATTCAATCATTGAAGCATTCTTAGAAGACGACAATGGATGTCTCACACATACCATTAGCTAATAAGAAATTCTCAGGTGATTGAATGATCAATACGAAACTTTCCAAGTCGACATCAAATGATTGTCTCACACAAATCATGTAAGATGTTTCAAGGCAATTTCCACATGATCATCTTTTGACATAAAGTCAAGAATGATGATGAATGTAGCTAAAAAAGAAAGCTACCAACATATTTCGAGAAATAGATAAGCGAGTTATACTCAGCTCGAAATATCAAATGTGTATGATATGAAAGACTATAACATATACGACTTGTCTCAATATGAGATATGTAAGAATAAAATAGATTTTTTGAGTGATAGAAAAGTTTTAGTCTCCACATACCTTTTGTTGATGAAGTTCCTCCGAGTTCTTCAGTAGATCTTCGTCTTCAGTTGTAAGCACCGTGAAGTCTAAAGCTCAACTACAATCTATCCTAGTCCGAAACACTTATTGGTAGACTAGAAATCAAGACTATAGTTTTGATCAACTAAACTCGACAAACAAGCTTGACATAGAAATGCTTGCGAGTTCGACCGAGCAATGCTCTAACAATATGTATATAATCCATAAAGATTATGTATTGCGAGTCATGTTCCAAAATAAAATTTAATTAATATGCTACCTCAAACTCTAGTTATCCTCCTTAAACAACAATCCTTACAAGGAGTTACCTAGTAAAAATACCCTTAAAGAATTCTTCATCGTTCCCGAACTCGTTGTCATCAACTGGCATTGGAACATATGGTTAATGAATAAGAGTGTTAACTACCTCAAACCTGTTAGGATGTTGTTTCACAAGTGTTTATTGAATCTTGAGCGATTTTCGCAGAATGTCTTTAAGCCCCTGCACTTCCATTTTGGTCTTCTTAAGTTCTTCAAGAATAGCTGCAAACCTTTGTTGCTTTGAGGAATTTGCTCTTGGCTTCTTCATATTCTTTTTCCTCCTTTTAAAGAGTGAATAATTCTCCTTAGGGTACTTCTTTTCTTCCCTCATAGTTGTGTGATCAACAACCATATGAATACAGGTCTCACTAGAAAGGATCGTGCTTGAAGGTTCAATAATTCTTACGAATATGATTTTTTTTTCACAGGAGCAGAAATATACATCACTTCATAATCAAGCTTTTTAGAAGAGTTCCAAAAATACTGTTAGACTATAAAAGAAAAACTGACAAACCGTGGAATTTCGGAATCAAGAGAATTCTTAAGTTTAAGGATTTCGTTCGCAAACTAGAAGGGTGAAATGTCAATTTTATCCTTCCTTAAAGTTTGTACAAGGGAAAGTCTTTTCAATACCATTACTTGAAAAGTATTTTAGAAGGAAGATACGATAATTGAGTGAAGCGTGTATCTCAAGAAGATGATACCTTGAAATTCATGCCAGAAATTTTAAGTTTAACTGAAAAAGCAGGGGTATAACAACCATACCCAATAATTCGTTCGGTAATCTGTATGGACTAAACTCCAATATAATTCCGAGAGCACCAACTTAAAAGCGGGCTCAATCAAGAGATATATAAAAGAGCTTTATCTCTATTTCTCAATGCAATCAGCAAATCGAACAGATATAAATCGTGAGCCTGATTGATATGAGAAATAACTTGGACGGTACCAAAGACCAATGCCCAAGTGTCAATCAAGTTATATCCAACAAACGAGGTTGGATTTTTCAACTAATTGAACTATGCACAACCTGTGATATTTCAATTATATAAACAAATATGATGCGGAAAATAAATAACACATACACCAAATTTTTTGTTAACGAGGAAACCGCAAATGCAGAAAAACCCCGGGACCTAGTCCAGCTTTGAAGACCACACTGTATTAAGCCGATACAGACACTAATCTACTACAAGTTAACTTCGGACTGGAATGTAGAGTAGACCTAACCAAGTCTCACACCGATTAAGGTACAATCGTGTTCCTTACGCCTCTAGAACCACACCGGATTCTGCGCACTTGATTCCCTTAGCTGATCTCACCCATAACTAAGAGTTGCTACGACCTAAAGTCGAAGAGTTATAAACAAATCTATCTCCTACAGATAAGTCTATTCTGATAGATAAATTTGTCTCCCACAGAAGTACCTATGAAGTTTTGTTCCGGTCTTATGATAAATCAAGTTGAACATGAACCAACTAATAATTCAGTCTTATACTCCCGAAGAGCATCCTAAAAATATTAGTCACCTCACAATAACTTAACTATATGGTGGTAGAAGAAGTTACTGCGGAATCACAAAGTCTGAGACGAAGAACTTTGTGACTACTTTTTATATCTTACCTATCGGAGATAAATCTCGACCAAATCTTAGAGAATATAGTACTCAATACAATATGGTTTTGGAAAAACCTAGGTTAAAGGAGAATCGACTCTAATATGCAACTAGGATACATAAAAGTGTAGGGATTAGGTTTTCAAGTTGCTAGAGTTCTCCCTTATATAGTCTTTCAAATCAAGGTTGCTTACAATCAAAGCTAAGATAGCTTAGTAACAAAGCATTCAATATTCACCGTTAGATGAAATCCTAATTTAAGATTCAAGCTAAGTCTACTTAGAAATAAATAAATTTATCTCCACCGTTAGATGGTCTTATCTTGTTACACACAATGAAATATACCTTCATTTAGATATGGGTAACCGTACCAAAACTGTATATTGAGTTGGCTCAATAACAGTTAACCGAAGTTAGCCATATGAACACTTTTGTCTTAACCACATTCATCTAACACTTCTAGATCAAATATGATATAATCAATCAAACACGGAAAATAATCAAATGAATCTAATTGTGTTTCACATAGAGTTGTTCAATTGTTCACTATCTCATAGAAATATATATGACAAATTGAAACAAAATCGGATTGATTCGTAATCGTACAAAGTACTTATACAAGAATCAATTCATGAATATTAAGCTACAGTTTGCAAAGATTGCATTCCTTAATTGATAAATGTTTTAGTTCATGAGTATGAGAATCATACTTGAACGATTTTAGAACTAAACCACTGTGTTCGCAAACCAGGTACGCGAACAGCCGTCCCGGACCCAACTCAGGTAAAACTATTCGCGTACTAGGTACGCAAACAAGGTTCCCGGACCTGAATCATTACTAAACATTTCGCATACTAGGTATGCATACCGTGTTGTATCCAGACATTGTTAATTTCTCTAAACTCCCATTTCAATCATTAAAACATCCTTAGAAGAAGAAAATAACTGTCTCACACAAACCATTAGCTTCAAGTAATTTTCATGTGATTGAATGATTAATAAGAAACTTTCCAAGTCGACATCAAATGATTGTCTCACACAAATCATGTAAGATATTTCAAGACAATTTTCACATGATCATCTTTTGACTTAATATTTAGTTTCAAACAAATAAATTGTCTCCAACTAAACTCGTCAAGAATATGATGAACATAGTTAAAGCAAAAAGCTTCCAACACCTTTTTCGAGAAATAAATAAGCGAGATAAACTCAGCTCGAAATATCAAATGTGTATAATGTAAAAGTCTATATAGTTATACGACTTAGTCTCATTTGAAGATAAAATAGTGTTTTTGGGTAAAAACTGATTCTGCTGGAAATGGTAAATTTGGGTGTGCCACCGAGAAACGAATCCAAATCCTAAAAAAATGCACTGCACGGGAGTACTTTAGATTCGAGAGATCAATCTGTACATTTCCGGCCAAAACCAAGAAATGGTCGTTCCAGACTTGCTTTAGTCACAAAGTGAATGAGAAGGGTTGATCTTAGGGAGGGAAGCGAAAAAGGTGTGGAGATCAAAATATTGAATTTTGAGGGTGTGGCTGTTTTATGACTTGTATCAGAATATGGAACTGGCTTGTGGAATGTAAGCTATCAGTTCTTGGTATTTTTTTTGGATACTGTGTTGTTAACCAAAACTCTGTTGTCGGTTGAAATAAGGTTGAAAACTTATTTATACAAGTCATTGAGCACCCTTGATCTCGTAGGAAGTGGAGACAGTTAAGTAGTGGAGAAGTGGGGTTGTGTAGAAGCGGTTTACTATCACGTTCCCATTGTGAGGGGAAACTGTTCAGCCTTACACCCACTATCCTCTTACTGCTATTTAACCGTCCGCTCTTTCTTGACACTTTCTTGTAATGGGCGCATTGCACGCCGCACGTTGTAAACCGCCAAACCAATACCCTGATGAGTATCCCCCAGTTTGTGACATGTTTGATGTCTCGAGTGTTTCGTGGAAAAATGTGCAACAAGTTACTGAGTGGGTCTAATGTGCAAGACCTAGTTATTCTAACCAATCGCACGCAAGCTAGGCAGCATAATGGCATAGCGGTAATGTGGCGCCTGTTAGTGGCACAATGGCAATGTGGCGCCTGTTAATGGATAAGTGGTGAGGTGATGCCTTCCAATGGCGTAGCGGCAAGGTGGCGCCTGCCAATGGCATAGCGGTCAAAGTGGCGCCTGCTACATCTTGGCATATTGGTGTTGGATCCAAATATGGCTTAATGATATTAGCTCTAGTTGCCACATCGACCTTAATGCCTAGGTGATGCTATTTGGCATGGGGCGGCGTAATGGACCTGGCCAAATTAGGGTTTGGCATATCAAAACCCTAAATGGCGCGCGCGACTAGGTGGCGCGGCACGGTGACATCTTGGCAACCACTGTCTTGGTCGTTTTGATCAAAGATACCATGGCAAGGCCATAACGTGGGCATGTCCATGGACGATCATGGGTAATCATAATATGGCGTGTGCGCCATTCTTTAGGGTCTCCTGGGTCCCACATGGCTTGTGGTATGTTATGGGCCCAGAGTTGCATAATTGGGCCATGACTAGAAAAATAGGGTTTCCCTTTGGTTTGACCAAAGCCGTTGGCATATTGCTGCCGCGGAATTGCATGGCCTGCCAATTGGCATACTGGCATCATTTGGCAGGTTGGCTATCCAATTGGCATGGCGCCTGTGATGATTACCAGGCACGGTTTGGGATGGTTTGTAGACGATCCCAATACTTGGGCGCAGAATGCAACAACGGTGTTGGCACGCTTTTTGTGGTGGCATGGCGATGCCTATTTGGGCGCGTTGGGGAGCGGCTAAACTAAATAAATCAAGTGGCCAATTCTTACGGCCGTGATTGTTTTTTGGAGACTGGCTTGGGCCGTCTAGATTAGATTCCTAATGGAATTAGGCGCATCGACCCACCAACTTCCAATCTTTATTAAAAGTGTGTGTGGAGGGTTTTGAGCGATTTGATTGGTTGATGGGAGAAGGGGCCGGCAATAGAAAGATGGAGCGTGGCCAACGGCCATACGCGGCGCCCATTGGAGCGAATTGTCCGGCTATGTGGCGTGGCCGCACCTCTTTCGTCATTGCTCCTATTTGCCACAGTTCCTCTTCTGTTTCTTGTTTTCTTGTAGGACTTTGCTCCTACTAGCTCCGTGTCGGATCAGTTTCCTAGTTTACCTAGGTTTGGCCTCGACCAATAGGGTTCGAGATATTTGCACAAGGCGCAAAAGACCTAATGTTTGCAAATTAATTAGGCCAAAAACTTGAATCTTGTGAGTTATCACAAAATTGAGCAAATTTAACAAATTCTGTGTTTTGACACAAAATTCTTTTTATTCTCAGAGAGCAGTTAGCGCGTCTTCTTATTGAGCATTTTCATGCAGACCTTAATTTTGATATTTCGGGAAATTCATGCTACTCAGCTGCGAGTGAACACTAATTTTCATGTCATACCAATACTAAGGGTTCAGCTGGGGAACATAACTAAGTAAAATACTCAATAAACCATACACTAATGAGTAATGCAAGAGAGATTTTTATAAAATGTTTGGGATTGTTGCTACATGCACCATTCTGAATAAATATACTCAATTGCTCAATACATGTGTGAGTAGAGAGGCCCGGGCGCTCGTTACTTTTAAATGGCTCAGTCCTTTTGCAAACGACGCATTAAATACAGGGTTTTTCAACTTTAGCCCTGAACTAAAAACCACCATCAACATTAAGTCCCCTGCTTAGCACGTAACAGTGACATTGTTGCGGGGTTGGCACTAGATGGTGACAGTCAAGAAATAAATGATCAAGCCAAAGCAAATAAACATTACCAGGGCAGTGGCAGCTATCTCGGAAGTGGATCAGGCCGTCAGACCATGATTGCATCCTTCAGGTGTACTGACTTCGATTCAGTCAAGTCAGCGAGTATGTTCTGTCAGGATCTTGCGCTAAGCCGAAAGCATTCATCTTTTGACTATCTGACAGTCTTCTCCCGGTTTTAATTAGGGTTTCAACAAGATGCATGATTTGGTTGGCGTTGAATCCTCGCCTTTCGGATAAGTCTTGTTGCGGTTGTTCAGCACCTGCCTCCTCTTAGGGTTTCTGCAGTGCATATACATATGCAGGTGAAATTAGACCATCCTTCTCGATTTGAAATAGAGATTCTCCTGCTAAGCCCATATTCTTGCATCATGTCAGGCAGGTGTGAATCATCTTCTCTTTTGATTCCAACATCGCTTTTCTTTTTAGAGTGGGCGAATTCCCTGGTCTCGTGACAACTCCCCTGTCCAGATTCTCCGAGTCAAGAAGATCATACCGGTATGCTTTTTCACTAGTGCATAGGTATTTGTTTGTCGTGGCCAGTAGGTGAAAACTTCCTCTTTTTTTTTTTAGAGGTACCCTGCTGGAACATTCGTAACAGTGGTTGACGATGACGATCTGGCCACCCCTCTCCCTTCAAGTTCATACACACCTACTGCTGTTGACCTGGAAAACATTGATTTGGGAATATTCTCTTGCGAGTATCACAATACAGGCTTGCCGTTTGATGTTCACATGAAGTGCTTATCCTCTAGTTACCGGACTGTTGGTAGGTTCCTGGTGCGGAAGAAGTTTGTGCCTTTGTACACAAAAATATGGAGGAAGTACGGCCACATTGCTACTAAGAACGTGGTGCAACATTGTTCATCTGCTTTGGTCACTACAGTAAACTATCTTCTTCCCATGGTTGCAGAGATGGAAAATACATCCATTCATAACGTTACTGAATCAACTATTGAAAAGTGGGAAAACATGGTATCTACCTGTGAATCGATGGGTTTCAACGTGAGCTGGTTGCAGAAGCGCCTTGATATTATCAAAGTTGATCGAGCTGGTATCATTGCCAATGTTGTTCCTGCTGTGAAAGCTATCTTGGAGGAGGAAAGGCCTTGGCTGCTGAATTTGAGAAGGTGGAACAGGCGATCCAAAACTTGAAGAGTAGGACCGAAAGGTATCAGGATAGGCTGAAAATGATGCTTTCACGGGATTACAACTTGTTGGATGGCCTTTTCTGAGCCATACTTATGTCTTATTGTTTTGAATAAGTAGGCGTGAGACCGTTTGGACGTTGTTTTTTTTGGGGGGGGGGGGGTTTTAACATTTTTTGGAAAATGAATTGCATTGGTTTCTGGTAAGCAGATGGAGTTTACATTAATATGCCTTAAATAATGAAAACTTTGATAACTCAGATGTGAGAGGAATGAATAATGCCTGGTTGGCTGTGTCATGAGGCGGTGAGAGAGAGATGGGACATTGGTCAGGCATAATATGCCTTGAGCCATTTTCCGTTGATGACTGCTTCTAATTTGCCTCCATCTTCCTTAACAATCTTGTAGTACCCACTGTTATAGACTTTGGTGATCACGTAAGGACCTTCCTATTTTGGTGAAAATTTTGGTGCGGACATGTCTTGCTGAATGTGCTTCGCGGTCTTTAATACAAGATCTCCTATTTGAAAGACTCAAGGAGACGCATGTGTCTATTTTCATCTCTATTGTGTATATTGTTAGTACCAATTTTTGTACTTATTTTGGTATTTTATCTCTTTGTAGGTGTATTTGGAGAAATAAGCTTTTGCGGCGAAATTGGCTCGAAAAGTTGATAAATGCAACCCAAGGGACGAGTGTTATGCGGACTCCAGCAACGGATAAGGGGCGACCACTGGATAAGGGGTAACCTTTCCCATTCACGTTCAAATTCTGTTTTTGGCGGGAAACCAAAACCAAAACAGAAAACATGTTTCTGGCAGTTTTGGTGGTAGTGATTTGGAGGAGTTTGAGGTCGACTAAACCTCTGATTTTCATAGGATAGACTCCTTATGGGTCTAGGAATCTAATATGGGTGTTGAAATCAATTAAACTGGGCTCAATCGACGGATTTTTATCTAAACAGCAAAATATGGAAAGTCACGTGTGTGACCTGTTTTAGGAAATTTTAGAGAGATTAAAGTGCTATAAACCTTCCCAAAGATTGGTATCTATCTAAGGAAGAGTTTAGAATCAAAAGGAAAGCTGAGAAACGCGTATAAATTCTAAAACAAGAAATTGCTGCAACTTTGCCGTGAAGAGAAAGGAAGAGATTTTGGAAGATTTTGGAGAGATTTAATCGCTCTTTTTGATATAAATAGATTGGTTGGGTCATATAGAAGGGTGTCGAGAGTTTGGGGACTTGAGGAGGGCTGAGGAGTGAGAAATCAAAACGAACAACAAGCTTCCTGCTGCTGTTTTCTGCTGGTGCAGGGAAGAAGAAGCTGAAGAACATTGACCCACACCAAACAGTCGCAAAGAAGTATCGTTCTTCAACAGCAGACCACAGTTATCATTTATAAACAGCACCTGATTGTAACGGTGACTTCTGTAACGACCACTAAGTGTTGCAGATTCGCTGTATTATTATTTCTCTTCAATAAAAACACCTTTTGAGCCATGTTTCTATCTTATGAGCGTGTTTTTGATATGATGAGCTAAACCCCAACACTGGGATGACGGAGGAAGCCCTATTTCACGCATGTGGTAATTCTAATAATTCTTTTATGACTATTTGCATTGATTTTTAATTGATTTATGATTTTTATTGAATGGGTGTGATATTGTTTGATGATGTATGCTTAGTCAATGTATTTTTGATACATCATGCTTTTGATTTACAGTCATTGCTTTTCAAAAATCTACTTTTGGCAAAGAATAAGAGTCCAAATTTTTAATATTTGAGCTATAATTGATTGGAATTATTATTTGAATCACATGAATGGAATTTGGTGGAATCCTGAGTCTTAGTGCTTTTTTATAATCTTGACCAAAACATTATTTTGATTTTTCTAGTTTTCTAAATTAAGTCTAAAAATTATTCTTCACAAGTCCGAGTTGAGCGAATCTTATTACCACTTTTTCTACAACAATTAAAATCACATCATCGAGGTTTTACAGCTTTATCGTACACCCTGGAGATCTTCTTTCGGTACGCCTGAGCATGCTTTTCCGCCTTAATTATCCTGGAATCTAAAGTGTCCAACTCCGCTATTATGGAGTTTGACGCTTCGGCCTCATTCCATTGGACTCCACTCGCAGCTGCAATTCTGGCCGACGGGATTTTTATCTCTGCTGGGAGGATTGCGTCAGCACCATAGACAAGTGAATAAGGAGAAACTACGGTAGAGCTCCTAGGTGCCGCTCGGTATGCCCACAACGCCATAGGAAGTTGTTCGTGCCACGTCCTAGGATTGTCATGCACTGTTCGACTAGGAATTCGAATCAAAGTCTTGTTGATGCTCTCGGCTTGTCCATTCCCCTGAGGGTAGTAAGGAGTAGAGAAGACATGTTTAACTCCATATTCTTCAAGCAACTCTTGTACTTGCTTGTTGGCAAAGGGGGTACCATTATCAGTAATGATGTGCTTAGGTACGCTAAACCGATAAATGATGTATTCCTTAATGAACGCTACAATTGTCGCTCCGGTAGTTCCTCGAAGAGGGATAGCTTCGACCCATTTAGTAAAGTACTCCGTTGCGGTTATGATATACTCATGCTGCTTTGACGATGGTGGATTGATTTTCCCAATAATATCAAGTCCCCGGCTATAGAAAGGCCACGGACTACTTACTGAATGAAGGGGAGTACAAGGCGTGTGGACTAGATTCCCATGAGTTTGATATTCATGACATTTTTGTACAAACGCCGCTGCATCATCCTCCATAGTTGGCCAGTAATACCTTTCGTGCACTTGGAGAAATAACTTTTTGTTCCCTTGGTGTTCACCTTCATGCGTTTCTTTCAGGATAGTCGAGATTTTAGATTTTGCTAAACATCGTAACAGGTCGCCTCCAAAGCTTTTACGGTATAGGATTCCCTCATGAAACACAAATCTTTTGGCCCTTTGCTTCATCTTTCCTGCGTCTTTCTTGTCGGCAGGCAACACACCGTCACGGAGATAGTTTACGTATGGTTCTCGCCAGTCCCTAGCATATCCAACATTAAAAACCTCTAATTGATGTGGCGGCGCCTGGCAATTGGAGCAAGATCCTTGAAGCGCTCGGGATTGGGTTTCCATATCTTGCCAGTAGTAGCCAAGGCGTTGAAGACGTCGGTAAAGAGTCACCACTAACGTTTGTCCACAGATTTCGCCATGAATACGGTTAAGTTGCAGCTGTGCTTCTTCGTCTCAGAGGCATCTTGACAGGGATCCATCTGGGTTTCGGTGGTATAATACTCCATAAAGCATGAAGAAGCTTTGTAGGGTTTTAAGACTAACCTTTCCTTGGGAAAGCGAACTGTTAAGCTCTTGAATGATTGGAGTTCTCCAATCATTAACTTCAGTATCCTTGGCCTGAAAGCCATGTTGATGCCACAGTCCGTCTCTTCACTATCAGAGTTTCTTCCAATCCTTCGAACTGCAACTTTGAGGCTAACGTGGCTAGGTAATCGGCGTGTTTATTGTTGTTGCGGCCAATATGGGTTATGGTCGCATCAGCAAAGTAGTTTAGAAGATTTTGCGCCTCGGATCTATAAGGGGCTAGTGTTACCTCTTTGAGTGAGTATACTCCATTCATCTGGTTAACTAGTAGTTTGGAGTCGCCTCTTACTTCTAGGTGTGTGGCTCCTGCTCGTTTGGCCAGTGACAATCCTATGAGGAAAGCTTCATATTCTGCTAAGTTGTTGGTGCACTGAAATTCCAGCTTGAAAGAATGCGAAAAGACTTCACCAGTTGGAAACACCAGAACTATACCCACTCCTCCAGTATTACTGCTAGGGGTAGCAGATCCATCGAAGTATAATATCCACATATTTTTTTTGACAAAAGATATTTCTGGAAATTCCCCAGGAAGGTCTTCATGTAGTGCGGTGGTACCTTCTCCCGGGAATGCCGCTAGCAAATCTGCCACCGCTTGTCCTTTAATAGCTCGCGAAGGAGTGCACGTTATGTCAAGCTCCGACATTTGGAGCAGCCATTTGGCCGGCCTGCCTATTAAGGCTGGTTTTGAGAGAAAGAACTTAACGGGATCAGCTTTGGCTATGAGTACAACTTTGTTTGACAACAAATAATGTCTAAACTTCTGAATAGCATGAATTAGGGCCAGAGACGCTTTTTCTGCCTTAGGATACCTGAGTTCAGCATCCCTCAAAATTCGACTGAAGTCGTATATATGGTGTTCAATCCCCTTATCATCTTCTTGAGCAAGGATGGCTCCAACAGCAGCATCGCTGGAAGCGGTGTAGAGGCACAACGGCTTCCCTTGTATGGGAGATTTCATAACAGCCGGCGATGATAATATTTGTTGAATCTTCCGAAAGGCTTCTTGCTGTGGCGTGGTCCAAAAAAAACTTGCTCCCTTTTTCAACAATGGGGTGAATGAAGCGATAAGCTGGGCCAAACCAGGTATAAAACGCCGAATGTAGTTTACTTTACCCATGAAGCTCTGGAGTTCTTTCACAGTTTGCGGAGGGGGAATTGTGAGGATGGCTTGGGTCTTGGTCGGATCAACCTTGATTCCTTCAGCAGTGACTTGGAATCCTAGAAATTTGCCAGAAGAAACCCCAAAAGCACATTTCAAAGGGTTCATCTTTAGTTTGTATTCACGACACCTTTCGAACACCTGTCGTAAAACGTCTATATGGGCCACTCGAGTTTTCGATTTGACCACTATGTCGTCCACGTAATCTTCAACTTGCTTGTGCATCATGTCGTGGAAAATTGTAGTCATGGCGCGTTGATAGGTGGCGCCAACATTTTTCAGACCAAAGGCCATCACAGTATAATAAAAGTTTCCAAGGGGAGTTCGAAAAGCTGTCTTACTTGCGTCATGTTCGTACATCTTTATCTGATTGTAGATGTTGTACCCATCCATGAAGGAGAACATGCCGAGTCCACTGGTGGAATCTACTAGCATGTCAGTATTGGGAAGGCGAAAATCGTCCTTGGGGCTGCATTTGTTCAGATCTCTGAAGTCGACCCAAAACCTGATTTGACCGCTTTTCTTCTTCATAGGAACCATATTGGCCAACCAGGTGGGATGGTGAATGGGTTTGATGAAGCCGGTCGCTAGTAGCTTCTGAATCTCGATCTTGATTTGTTCCTCTACATCATGCCTGAATTGCCTTGGAGCTTTCTTGACCGGTTTGGATCCGGGTATTACATGCAGATGATGAGTGACCAATTTTTCATCCAGACAGGGCATTTTCTCGTATGTCCATGCGAATATGTCTTGGTACTCTTTAAGAAGATAGATAAGTTTTGTGCGTTCATCCGCACACAGAGCCGAACTGATGGAGATAGGCCTTGAAGATTCCTCATTTCCGATATTGACGATTTCGAGCTCGTCTGTAGTGGAGTCGGTGCCATCTTGCAACTGCCATAGTGCGTCTGGTACTTCTTCTCGCGACGCGTCATTCTGGCTGCATTCCATTGGGCGGAGAGACTGGGTGTCAGTCTCCCCTATTAATTGCTAACAGCGGCGCCGATATACGGTCTTCCCTTTTTGGTCACGACTCGCCACAAAAGCCCGCTCCCTCTTGGTATGAAGATGAGCCAAGCTTTTGTTAGAAAAGGAGAATCGGCGTTTCCCGGAGGCGTGCCGTGAGATCTGGATTCTTTGTTCAGTGATGCGAGCCGGTCTTCCTCTTCGATTGATGTCCATGTAGGGAGTGGAGTGTAGTAAGCTTTGCTTAATGGATCCTATGAATTTTCTCTTGGCTCGAACAGCTCCACGCCATAAATTGGCGCATATGGATATAATGACGCAGGAATGCGAACAACTTATTTATTCAGTATAGTTTTCAGGCATTGGTGATATGTTGAGGGAATAATCTTATTATCGTGAAGCCAAGGTTTTCCCAGTATCATGTGGTAGTCTGGTTCCTTTTCTATTACCTCGAATTTCACTTTCGCCTGAACAGGCCCTACTGACAGATTCAGATAGATGTACCCATACGTGCTGGTTTGGTTTCCTTCAAAATCTGTCATCATGGTAGGTTGCCGTATAATTTTATTTGGCCGAACCTTGGCTGTCTTGAGAGTCTTGAGCGGAATAACATTTGATGATGCTCTTGTATCAATGAGAGCCCTCTTGAATTCTGTATCTTTGATGCGTGCAGTAACATGCATGGCTCTGTTATGGCCTTCTTCCGCCATCATGTCATCTTCAGTAAATGTAACATTGTTTATGGATATATCTGACATTTTTTAGGCTTCAGGGTGTGAAGGAGCCAAGTGTGTGTCCAGAGCTATCCCATTGATTGGAGCGAATATCTCAACTCGTTGGTCCTTTGAGAGGTGTAGAAGCTCACATAAACTTTCTACTAGAGAAGCTGCTTCCTGATCTACTGGCCTCCGGTTGGTGGTGAAACTGTTGATTTGAGGACGATCATCATTTGAGGAGTCAGTCCCCAGTGCTAGGATTTCCGAAACAGAAGAGCCGCCCAAATCTGATGTCAACCTTATGAGGAAACTGAGTATATTGTTTATCGTTTCCTTCATCAGATCTATGTTCCTTATGTGAATTCCTTGTACTCGCGCCAACTCGATCAAGGTTGGGATTTCTCCCGTGTCAGGTATGGCGCTTGGGATAGAAACATTACCATTTGCAAGATTTTGGTCGGCGCCTTGAGTTGTTGAATTAGTCCTAAGACCAACCATCTTTGTGAAAATTCTTGCGAAATGAAATGAAAATGATAAATTGGCTTTGCAACCGAGAGATTAATCTCCCACTGTGGTAGCCAGTTATTTTGGGGTAAAAACCAATTCTGCTGGAAATGGTAAATTTGGGTGTGCCAACGAGAAACGAATCCAAACCCTAAACAAATGCACTGCACGAGAGTACTTTAGATTCGAGAGATCAATCTGTATAATTTCGGCCTAAACCAAGAAATGGCCGTTCCAGACTTGCTTCGATCACAAAGTGAAGGAGAAGGGTTGATCTTAGGGAGGGAAGCGAAGAAGGTGTTGAGATCAAAATATTGAATTTTGAGGGTGTGGCTGTTTTATGACTTGTATCAGAATATGGAACTGGCTTGTGGAATGTAAGCTATCAGTTCTTGGTATTTTTATGGATACTGTGTTGTTAACCAAAACTATGTTGTCGGTTGAAATAGGTTGAAAACCCATTTATACAAGTCATTGAGCACCCTTGATCTCGTAGGAAGTGGAGACAGTTAAGTAGTGGAGAAGTGGGGTTGTGTAGAAGCGGTTTACCATCACGTTCCCATTGTGAGGGGAAACTGATCAGCCTTACACCCATTATCCTCTTATTGCTATTTAACCGTCCGCTCTTTCCTGACACTTTCTTGTAATGGGCGCATTGCACGCCGCACGCTGTAAACCGCCAAACCAATACCCTGATGAGTATCCCCTAGTTTGTGAAATGTCTGATGTCCCGAGTGTTTCGTGAAAAAATGTGCAACAAGTTACTGAGTGGGTCTAATGTGCAAGACCTAGTTATTCTGACCAATCGCACGTAAGCAAGGCAGCATAATGGCATAGTGGCGCCTGCACAGTGGCAATGTGGTGCCTGTTAGTGGTACAATGGCAATGTGGCGCCTGTTAATGGCTAAGTGGCGAGGTGATGCCTGCCAATGGCGTAGTGGCAAGGTGGCGCCTGCCAATGGCGTAGCAGTCAAAGTGGCGCCTGCTACATCTTGGCATATTGGTGTTGGATCCAAATATGGCTTAATGATATTAGCTCTAGTTGTCACATCGAACTTAATGCCTAGGTGATGCTATTTGGCATGGGGCGGCGTAATGGCCCTGGCCAAATTAGGGTTTTGCATAACAAAACCCTAAGTGGCGTGGCACGGCGGCATCTTGGTAAATACTGCCTTGGCCATTTTGATCAAAGATACCATGGCAAGGCCATAACTTGGGCATGTCCATGGACGATCATGGGTAATCATAATATGGCGCGGGCGCCATTCTTTAGGGTCTCCTGGGTCCCACTTGGCTTGTGGCATGTTGTGGGCCCAGAGTGGCATAATTGGGCCATGACTAGAAAAATAGGGTTTCCCTTTGGTTTAACCAAAGCCATTGGCATATTGCTGCCGCGGAATGGCATGGCCTGCCAATTGGCATACTGGCGTGATTTGGCAGGTTGGCTAGCCAATTAGCATGGCGCCTGTGATGATTACCAGGCGCGGTTTGGGATTGTTTATAGACGATCCCAATACTTGGGCACAGAATGCAGCAATGGTGTTGGCACGTTGTTTGTGGTGGCATGGCGATGCCTATTTGGGCGCGTTGGGGAGCGGCAAAACTTAATAATCAAGTGGCCAAATCTTATGGTCGTGATTGTTTTTTGGAGACTGGCTTGGGCCGTCTAGATTAGATTCCTAATGGAATTAGGCGCATCGACCCACCAACTTCCAATCTTTATTAAAAGTGTGTATGGCGGGTTTTGAGCGATATGATTGGTTGATGGGAGAAGGGGACGGCAAGAGAAAGATGGAGCGTGGCCAACGGCCACAGGCGGCGCCCATTGGAGCGAATTGGCCGGCTTTGTGGCGTGGCCGCGCCTCTTTCGTCATTGCTCCTATTTGCCACAGTTCCTCTTCTGTTTCTTGTTTTTTTGTAGGACTTTGCTCCCACTAGCTCCGTGTCAGATTAGTTTCCTAGTTTACCTAGGTTTGGCCTCGACCAATAGGGTTCGAGATATTTGCACAAGGCGCAAAAGTCCTAATGTTTGCAAATTAATTAGGCCGAAAATTTGAATCTTGTGAGTTATCACGAAATTGAGCAAATTTAACAAATTCTGTGTGTTGACACAAAATTCTTTTTATTCTCAGAGAGCAGTTAGCGCGTCTTCTGATTGAGCATTTTCATGCAGACCTTAATTTTGATACTTCGGGAAATTCATGCTACTCAGCTGCGAGTGAACACTAATTTTCATGTCATACCAATACTAAGGGTTCAGCTGAGAAACATAGCTAAGTAAAATACTCAATAAACCATACACTAATGAGTAATGCAGGCGAGAGTTTTATAGAATGTTTGGGATTGTTGCTACATGCACCATTCTGAATAAATATACTGAATTGCTCAATACATGTGTGAGTAGAGAGGCCCGGGCGCTCATTACTTTTAAATGGCTCAGTCCTTTTGCAGACGGCGCATTAAATACAGGGTTTTTCAACCTTAGCCCTGAACTAAAAACCACCATCAACAAATAGAATAGACTTCTAACTGATAGATAAGTTTTAGTCTCCACATACTTTTTAATGATGAAGTTCCTCCAGGATCCCCTCAGTAGATCTTCGTATTCAATTGATGAATGTCGTGAAGTCTAAATCTCAACTACACATTTTATCCTAATCCGAGACATAGCTATAAGTAGACTAGAAATCAAGACTATCGTTTTGATCAACTAAACTTTATAAACAAGCTTGAGATAGCAACGCTTACGAGTTCGACCGGGAAATGCTCTAACATTAACATATCAATTTGAATGATTAAATTTTCTAAAAGCATACATGGAATCTTAGCTAGTCAAATAAAAAATTTCATGGATCCTGTTCTCGTCTCTTGCTTAGGAGTTAGATAGGCAGGGGAAATTCTATACTGAGAGCATAAGATTAATTGATATCCACATCAAGTCATTATTTTTTTGGATTTTTTATTGTGGTAGGGGAGTATCAAGTCATAGAATTATTAACGACGCATGGAGAATAAGTTTTGA
Organism: Papaver atlanticum; assembly: GCA_023531105.1. Taxonomy (NCBI): domain Eukaryota; kingdom Viridiplantae; phylum Streptophyta; class Magnoliopsida; order Ranunculales; family Papaveraceae; genus Papaver; species Papaver atlanticum. The sequence goes on along the minus strand of JAJJMB010005585.1, from coordinate 2,345,820 downwards.
CACTCCAATCACGTAACTGGGTCAAAAACAAGATTGAATGTAAGAACATATCATGTACTAGATTCAATGAAGCGAGGCTCGACAAGAACTATTGTGATTCTCTTGTTTGTAAATGGCTACAATTGACATGGGATATCAGAAACTAGAGTCCTCACACTATAATAAAAAAAGTATCAAAAAGTTGGAAATTCAAGTAATAACATTCAAGACACAAACTAAGTATAGTTTGACTGAAAGTTCTTATTGTGCACAGTTCTTGTTTCTTTTTGAGGGAATATGAGACAAGAATGCACTTTTCAGCACAATCGAGTTGTGTTGAGGTGAGCATCAGTGAGCTCACCACTAGGTTCCGACACGGTTTTTTCAACATCCATTTTGATTTATCGCTTAGGTTTAGATCTCTTCTTTCCTTTAGGTTTATCATTTCCCTTAGAATCATTTAAACTTTTAGGGGAAGAAGGAATAACCTAATATACCTTATATAGGTTTGACTTTTGGAAGAATTGAAGCATATTTTTCAAGCGACTAGCACTCGGATGCAGTTTGTCGACATACCTTACCTTTTGTTTGTACTTGAAGCATTGTTTGAGTTTGTGACCTTCAGAGGTACAATAAGGACATGTTAGGTTAGAGAGGGATTCAGGAGCATCACCTGTTTCTGCAGACAGACACAATAGAAGAATTTCATTAATAAGTGAAAAATCCAATATATCCGCTGACGAAATTGATGACACATCACAAGAGGATTTTTCTTGGGATTTCCTACGGATAGTGTGTAACTGTTTTTTTTTTTTTAACTTTGATTTTTTCATCACCGGATGTATATATCTTTTTCCTCATATGGTCATTGATTGACCTTTTTTTAGTACAATAAAAATAAAACAAAAAGTATGTGGGTCCTAATTTGTAGATGCTTATATAGGTTTCCACAATGAAATAAATCTCCATAAAGTTCTGATCATCCCTATTTATATGGATTCTTTTGGAGTTGTGGATGTTTTAAGTACTAGTCTACATCTGAGCATTGCCTATCACCAATAAATAGATGTCCAAACTATTATGGTGGATGGTTACCATTGTTTGCAGTAAACGGTTACCATTTGCATAATGGTGGTATAATTCACAATATCATACCAGCTTGCACATGACTCCATCCAAGGAAATCTATAGGTAGCCCACCTCATCTGGCTTTCCCACCCGCAGTTACTACTTTAGTTACAGATGTAAAAGACTATGTCAAGGAAAGAGATCAAGTACTTAATATACTCAAAGTATCTTTGCATAAGTCTTAAGGGAGAACAAAATTCTTTTCTGACATGAAAAGGACTGATAAAATTTCCAGTTTATGTGATTAGGTTTATCTCAGATCCAATCATATAGGCAGATTTCAATAGCATCGAGAAGGAATCTCAAGTTATCAGCAAGGTACTATGGACTATTCAACGTGATAGAGAAGATTGGATCAATGGCATACAAGATCAAGATCCCCGCGCAATCCAAACTCCACCCAGTTTTCCATGTTTCACAGCTCAAGAAGAAAGTGGAAGCTGCAGTAACCACTACTCCACATTTACTACTAATGGACCAACATTAATGACAGATCATGATTGGACTATTTGCTCTCTTAGGAGAGAAAGTTTCCTCTCGCAACAATTTTTCAGTCTCCCAACTTCTGACACGATGGTCCAACTCAGTTCCGAAAGACAATACCTGGGAGGACACCAATAAATATTAGATCTCACTTCCTAAAATTTTATCCTTGAGGACAATGATCTCTTTAGCAGAGGGCATATTGTCATATTCATGGTCATCCTTTATCTAAATAAATGAGTGTTGGTAGTAGAAAAATACTTGTTGGTTGATTAGTGGATAAGTTAGTTGTTAATCAAGATTAAGTAGTTGTCAGTCATTAATGGCTGAGATGAGTTTGTGCTATATCGAGGTAGGGTGAACGTCGGCTTAGGAAATGAGAAAGTAAAGTCGAGGTTGTTTTCTTTGAAAAAGAGGCAGATTTTGTTTGTTTGTTTGTGAATAAGTTTTTCCTTTATCTCTTGTTCTTGTCGGAACAAAATCTTGATCAAAGTACACACATCCAGGATGGAAATAGTCATGCATCAGCTTCTTGTCATAAAATTCCCATCCTCAAAACTTCCATCTGCTTGAGAATATGTTTTGGCTCTGTGGATGAGCATTTTTATGAGTTGTGAATGTTGTATTTGTAACATAGTGATTCTCGTTTGTCTATCCTCATCCTACTCATCATCAAACTATCGCAATATATCCAATATATTAATACTCATTTTCATCTCCTCATCGGAAGAATCAAAATTATAATCTATTGATCATAAATTAAATACAGATTGAGATCCTTAATTTAAAAAGAGGTAGAAGTTTGTAAAAATTGACATATACAAGAAGGATGTGAGGAAGTTGGTTATATAACCTCTCTCTCTCTGTACGACTGTCTATCTTACCTTCTTCTTTTTTCCTAATCGCTTTACCACCCTCTGGGTGGTAAACCTAAATACCAGCCCCTATTACCACCTCCAATACCACAAAATAGAGTCGTTATTCGACCGTTATATAAAAAACCAGTCGGAAAAATGATCGGTGATTGACGAAATCTGACCGGATAATGAAATATTTTACAGCCTTGTTTTAGAAAACAACTAGTTTGTTACCCATGCTACGCACGGGTTTATTTCTGGCTTAAGAAAATATTCTTAAATTAGTTTTAAATACAAATAAAACTAATCAAACATAAGTTATATATATATATCAGTAATTCATTCTTCAATATATCTTTGAATATCCTTGAATATTTTGATTTATCCAATTATTATGTACTTTTAATTCATTAGCAAAAGCGCCATCCAAATTGTGATACATCATATAACTTGGTAAAAGAGTCCCGTCCAACCGCTTGGTTAGTAATAAATTCCTCCATCGACCATATAATGTCATTTTATTGGTATCTTATGAAGCTAAAATGGATTTCGAATAGTGATTTTCCTTGAGAATTTAATTACCTTGTTTTGGATTATTTTTTTATGGTTACTCTACGAACCTAAAAATATTTTCACATGAAATTCATCAAACACAAAATAAGTTAAAATTAAAATAAATCCATAATGGCACACATATATATAGTGTGTGTGTAAATTCCATATAAATGATCAAGTGTATATGAACCCGTGAATTCCCATGAAATACAACATCGTGTGTCTTTTAAATCCATAAATATACCGTGATCATGTCAATTTTTTACACAATTGTATGCGTACTCATGAATTTTTAAGAGAGCGTGCTTTTAGTTTCGACGCAATGCAACAAAAATATTATAATTCAGATTAAGTAACTCGTGTTTTATTGAATGAATTATCTTATGGTCGAGATTATAAGACATGAATGGGTGAATTAAATTTATATATGTACCCGTGAATTAATAATGAATTGAAGTCGTCAATTAGTACTTACCATTAAAAATGGAAGGTGAAAGCTCCCACAATGGCATGAACTTCTGTGAAAACTCGAACATGCCAAATTATAGAAATAGCCATGAAAGTGCAATGTCGGAGTTCTCCATTGAAAAGACAAAAAAGGAGCCAAGACTTTCTAGCTTGTATAATTGTATTGCTCTAGCCTCTTTGAAAAATTCATTGTCATTCTATTTGCTAAATAGAAGTGTTTAAGACAGGTTTTGTTGCAGCTCGCATTGTTTTGCTTCTACCTCACTCCTGTCACTCGTACAACTATTTTGGCTCAAATGTTGTAATGTTTCCAAGATTATATAAGATTTAGTATTTTTAGGTAATTATATGTTAGAATGTGATTGGCCGAATGGGATATTTTGGGTCCCGAAGATTCTCTTCTATTTCTATTGGCTGAAATTATAAATGGTGGGGCCAGAATCAACCAGAAGCTCCGGTTAATGAGAGCGCTCGAAAAAAACTCTATTTTTATATAGAGAATAAGAGGCTTAAATTTTAGAACCATTGAACACGGATTAAAGCGAACACCCAAAAAAATACGCTATGGTTTTATCTGGGAAACAGTGTATTTGAGAGTTCGTATTTTGAGAGTTAGTTTTCATGGTCTGCCAAGCATTTTGGTTTTGTGAATTTTATTAATCTAAGAAAAAATAAAAAGAAGAATTTTCTTCTTGCAAACTTCTCATCACATGATCATTATGTTCCAAAAAAGGTCCACCTAAACTCAAAGCTATTCAAGCCAGAGCCAAAAGACATCTTTGTAAAGAATCTCTGATAAACTGGCGGACTGGCTAATCCAATGAGATTTGTTTTTCTCTCAATCTCAAACACGGATATTGCGGCGATAAATGTTCAGAACAAAGTTAGCAACCTTTAGCAACCTTTCTAAATGAGCAGTAGAGATAAAAATGAGAAGCGGTAGAGATAAAAATGAGAAACTTGATACTGCACAAAAAGTTACCATAACTTGAACCTTTCATTTTCTGTAGAATAGATGATAATACGCCGCCTACATTATATGAATGGGTGCTAATTTATAGCTTATGCTTAGAATATTAAAGACACGGACAATGGATTTTCCTATCGACAACCTAAATCTAAAATAAGCTTAAGCATGCATGACAATGATTCTATCAAGCTAATGTAATGGTTTTTGTATATTAAACTAATGAATGGTGTAAGCTAGAGATGTCAACATGTAACCCGTGGGACAAAAATCAACTGATGCATACTTATAAGACGTGATGAAAATGATTTTGCTTTCATTCACCAGAATCACCACGCACCATATATATTTTTCCGGTAATACCACACAGATAAATGAGGTACTAATAATTAAATGGACTTGTTTTTGGTTCAAGATAATTTTACTTATTTAGATGAGTAGTTCTAGACAGACAACATAAAAAACAACCTCCTCACATAAGGTGGTCCATGCAGTCCTTGAAATGGGAGGGGTCCAAAGATTTTCCTTGCAGCTTATGATAAAATTTCAGACATACGACGGGCTTCAGAAACATTCCGAGACCAAGCCGTTATCGTCCAATGGAAAGAATCACGTTAAACTGCCATTGAACTATAGGCAGTAGATTTCATACATACAACGACAACCGGAGTAAAAGATACAAAACCAACGGGTAGGAAAAACCATGGACAAGCCTAAAAGAATGCAAAAAAAAAATGATTTTTTTTAATGGTAAAGAAAAGGGTACTTTGTTCAAAAAAAAATATGATTAGAACTGCAAATAAATAAATATGCTTAGATATTAGGGTTGTGTAGACACGATCAGGGAGAAAAGGAAGATTACTTGTTGTTTCTCGGGATATATAGCACTGAGCACATGATACCAATAGCTTCTCTAACTCGTTTTGATCCATCAGATCTGCACAACAAAGAACTATTCACAAGATTTTGAACCAAGAGAAAGAAAATCACCTGAGATGTCTTCGAAAAGGGAACCAGCATCAACCGAATGCACTTTCTACGATATCTCCAAAAAACAACTGATTATCACATGACCTCTGCATGGATATTTGGAATGGAAAGTAATAGCGTGGATTTTTGTGCACGTCTTCTGATTGATCTGCAAAATTACACAGCCACGGATCAAAAAAATAATTAATGTAAGCATGCAAAAAAAGAAAAAAAAAAGTGCACTAAAAAAATCATGAATAATCAATGAATTTTTCTTTACGATAAAAAAAAACATGTTGGAAGAGAAAACCGACAACACCAATGAGATTTTTTGGTTTTAATTGCACGTTTTATATATAGAGATGCCGAGCCGAGATAAAAGGAGTAATTTTGTAATCGCATGGGAAATTAAACCGAGTAATTTGGAAGTAATGTTGTATTTGCAAAAAATAAAAAAACTCAGGAAGATTATTTTGTTTATTTATACCCATAAATCTTTTCGGGAAAATATTTAGTAATTCATTATTAGGAAATATATCAAGATATGCTCTTGATTGGCTTAAAATATATAAATATTTACAGTTTCGGATAGCAACATTTAGTTACTTGTTACAATGTTTTTTTTCCAAAAATATTTTGAGAATTTTTGTGCACACATCTTGGATCGCATATAATTTTTATTTTTTATAATTTTTATGGAATGAACGATATTATAAGAAAACAAAAGTAAAACTTTATCTACGGAAATAATATCCATTATTTTGATATCTTTAGATAAAATATGCATTTTTTTTTTTAGTCTCTGATAACGATTCTCTTTTTCTTTTTTTTCTTTTACTTTTTCCACTACCCTAATTTTATTGTTTGGTGATTTTTTCTTAATTACAATGTCCTAAAACTTTCATCATGATTTTACACTTAATGATTTTGTATTATTTTTATTTGTACATGATTAACAACCCTTTAATGTATGACATCTACAAATCAGGTATTTTTCTTTTAATCGATTTAAATTTAATCAATGGTCCAGCTATTAAATTTTTAATTGAAAGTATAATTGCAACAATTAAATTGAAGTATTTTACTTTACCTGTAGTTTGGAGTTGTAATTAGGCGAGTTTTATTATAAAAAATTTAAACGGACATTGGATTATTTATTTATTTAATTCTTATGATCGATTTAATTTTATGATGAAATCATGACGAATATTGTATATTTTAATTTTATTATGTTCCACAAGAATATTCCTTATATAAAATCGTTTACTTTTTTTTTTTTTTTTTTTTTTTTTTGGCAATATCAAAGTTGTCTAGTTTTTGTAATGTTTCCAAGATTATATATGATTTAGTATTTTTAGGTAATTATATGTTAGAATGTGATTGGCCGAATGGGATATTGTGGGTCCCGAAGATTCTCTTCTATTTCTATTGGCTGAAATTATAAATGGTGGGGCCAGAATCAACCAGAAGCTCCGGTTAATGAGAGCGCTCGAAAAAAATCTATTTTTATATAGAGAATATCCAATCCCTTTATTTGAGAAGAAATCGCTTAATCAATCTCAAAAGTCTTCTCAAACCCTATAATCCTAATGTCCCTTTGAATTATTTCTTCAGTTTTAGTTCCATAAGACCTTGATTTCTCAGTTTGTTCTAAGACACCAGAAGACTCCAAGTTACTAAGACACCAGCAGATTTCGAGCTACTAAGATACAGAGAAGCAAAGTCACAGAGACACAACGATACAAAGACTCTCGGTTTCAAAGTTTAATCCGGGAATTTTCCATCTTACTGGAAATTTATCTTCTTCAATTGTTCTTCAACAATCTTTTTTTATCCCTTTTGATTTCTGAATATTTGGATTCCTTAAATCTATTGAATTTTCACCTAATTTATCTTTTCCCTAGCTGCTATTATCTGATTTTGCTTTCAATTTTTGTTTTCTCTGTTCTTTCTCAGAAATTGGAAACCTTATTTGACTTCTAGCTTTCTTTTCTCTTTTTCTGAACTATGTCATCAATCAATCTCTGCAAGGGTAAATTAACATTTATCTCACGACTAAAGCATAATCGTGGGATCTCAGGTACTCTATGCTACAATTGGAAAAAGAAGAAACAATTGCAAAAATCAGGATTGCAAGGAAATTCTCAGAATCAAAACCCAAAGAATTTGAAGAATAAGGACTCTACAGCAAAAATTGAGGAAAACTCAACTCTTTTCAAAACTCTAATGGATTCCAAGCCAAAACCCTTGGAAAAGGAGGATAATAAGGAAAATCAGGACCTCAGCACAGAGGTAAGTACAAATCTAAATCCAAGATTAAAAGTTTTTACCAGAATTTTTAAACCATGATTATTCTTAATTTTCATCAGCATGTGCACACTAGAATTGTCATATTAGAGATATTTTGTGAATTACACACTTACATTGTTCTAGGAAAATTCAGATACCCTGTACTTTCTTATTTTTGGAAGTTTATTAGTGTAATATCCTAGAATTGCCAAGGATTAGGTAATGTGGCTACTAGAAATAGTCTTATAGACACCCTAAACATACAAAACCCATAAATCCTATTCTTATCTGAAACTAAGCAAAAAAAACAAAGAAATGCATGATATAATGAAACAAGTAAGAGTTCACAATTATCATCTTGTACCTCGTAGAGGTACTGCAGGTGGCCTGTGCCTCTTATGGAAAACAAATGTTGTAATCCAGATAAATGATTGTGCTCACAATCACATAAATGCTACTGTAACAAATCAGCAGGATAATAGTACTTGGTTGCTAACTTGCTTTTATGGGAGCCTATATAGACCACTCAAAATGAACTCTTGGAACATCATAAAAAATATAGCAAAAACTATAAATATTCCATGGATAGTCATAGGGGATATGAATGTAGTTTTACATGAGGAAGAGAAACAAAGCAGATTCTCGTTTAATAAAAACGAAGCTAGAATATTCAATAAATTGATTAATCAATGTGGCCCGATGGATCTTGGATTCATTGGTTACACTTTTACTAGGAATAACCAAAGAACTGATAACAATATAATAGAGCAAAGACTGGATAGAGCTCTAGTTAACTCGAATTGGAATAAGATATTCCCAAACTCTAGCTTAAGACATTTGGGACCTCTGGTTTCTGACCATGTCCCAATAAGACTAAACACCCATAATCATTGGAATAATGGTGCTAAACCATTTAAGTACTTTGGGGAATGGATTAAACATGAGCATTGTAAACCCCTGATCCAGGAGTGTTGGAATAAACATGTTCAAGGATCAACAACTTATCAAATAAACAAGAAACTGACAGGAGTAAAACACACTCTGAATCTGTGGAACCGTAGATGTTTTGGAAATATTTAAACAAATATTGAAAATATCAAAAAAGAGATTGACATGATAAACAAAAGAGACTATTACCCAAATAAAGCTACTGATTGTGCTAAATTAAGAAAATATCTTGTAACCAGGTATGGAATTAAGGAGAAATTTTGGAAAGATAAGAATATAAACGAAAACATTGCTTTAGGAGACAAAAGCAAAAAAAAAATTCACAACAAAGCTAAACAAAGGTATAGAAGAAACATAATAGAAACTTTTAAGAGATGAAAACAATGATTGGTTAAACAACAGAAAAGAAATAGCAGATTGTATAACAAAATATTTTCACAACATTGCTACCTCTGTAAACCCGGAAATCGATCAAGACATGATCGACCTTATTCCCACTTGTATAACAAGTATGGATAATGATGCTATCTGTAGTACACCTATGGAAAGTGAGATAAAGAGAATCCTTTTCTCTATGGAACCTGACAAAATCCCGAGACCAGATGGGTTTCCACCCAAATTTTTTCGACAAAATTGGGAGATAATTGGCCCCGACATAACCAAAATGGTACAAACATTTTTTGAAACAGGTAATATCTCAAAGGAGATGAATGCCTCTTTCATCAACTTAATCCCTAAGACTCTTAACCCTATTACACCTTCTGAATTCAGACCTATAGCCCTAACAAATACAAGTTATAAAATAATTTCAAAGGTAATGGCAGGTAGGATGAAAGGATTATTTAGAAAAATAATTTCACCATACCAGTCTGCGTTCATTCCAGGAAGGCAGATATCGGAAAATATTACGATAGCACATGAACTGATACATAAGATGAAAAAATCAAAATCGAAAAAAGGTTTCATGGGAATTAAAATAGACATGAACAAGGCTTTCGACCGTGTTGAATGGAATTTTTTAATTCAAATAATGAAGAAAATGGGATTTAACAATCAATGGTGTAACCTTGTACATCAGTGTATCTCTACAACAATGCTTTTGGTCCTCCTGAATAATTCTCCAACAGAGTTCTTTAAACCTTCAATAGGTTTGCTCAGGGAGATCCAATCTCCCCTTACTTATTCTTGTTCTATATGGAGGAATTATCTAGAAAAATAACCCATGCTGAAAACTCAGGCTTAATTAAAGGAATTAAAATAGTTCACTAGGCTCCGGCCATCAACCATTTACTCTTCGCAGATGACTGCTTGTTGTTCTGCAAAGTAAATGACAAAACTTGTCACAACCTTGTTAAACTTTTCACTGACTTTGGAGCTGTTTCAGGTCAATTAATCAACCTAAGCAAATCGGGCGTTTTTTCCAGCCCAAAAACAGAAACAAACATACAACAAAGAGTAAAACAGATTTTGGGGGTCAAAGCAATCCCTCTAAATGACAAGTATCTAGGGTCACCCTTATTTACCAATAGATCAAAAATTGTCTGTTTTGAGCCATTGGTTGAAATAATGAGGAATAGATTGCTCAGCTGGAAAAAAACGAACCTCAACACGACTGGGAAAACAATCATGATTAAAAATGTCTCTACATCTTTATATGCTTACCAAATGAACTGCTTCAAGATCCCAGTTAAGATATGCAATACAATTACTAAGATGCAAAGAGATTTTTGGTGGGGAAAAAACGAAAAAGGCTTAAATGAAAATGGAAAAAAAAGGAGTATACCTTAAAAACTGGAAATCTTTTTGTAAGTCTTTAGAGGAAGGGGAACTTGGAATAAAAGATATGAAAAAATTCAATTTGGCAATGATTGCTAAGATGGGCTGGAGGATTAAAGAGAAGCCTGATTCTCTTTGTGCCACAATCCTCAAAGCGAAATATTATCCAAACACTGACATTCTTCACATAAACAGCACCCCAAAAATAAATGACAGTTGGATTTGGAAAGGCCTTCTAACAGGAATTGACCAGATCAAAAAGGGTTGCTTCTGGGAACTAGGAAATGGAGAATCTATTGACATATGGGGAGATCTTTGGATTCCAGGAACAAACACACCTATGCAGAGATACACAAATGGGACTGAAGGATTAACAAAAGTCAAGCACCTGATTATGAACAACAACACATGGGACATGGAGAAACTGAAAAGATGTTTTGCTATACATACAATAGAAAAAATTAAGAAGATAAACATACCTTCTGAAAACAAAGAGGATACACCTCATTGGTACTTAAATGAAAAGGGGATATTCACAGTAATATCTCTTTACAACCACATTAACTCCAGCGGAAATGTAAATCCAGACTGGATCAAAATATGGAATATGAATACTTCTCCATCTGTAAAACACTTTGTAAGGAAAGCTGCTCACGCAATACTACCAAACAGTATGAGCGTAGCAGCAATCATTCCAGGAATTGATAAAACTTGTAAACTTTGCGGAGAGGGTCAGGAAACCTTAACTCACTTGTTCATGAATTATAACTACACAACCCAAGTCTGGATGCACTTAAAATTTGATATGCAGTATATAACAAATGGAAAACTGACTTCCATGAATGGTTGAATGACTAATTGGTAAACAATAATAGAGAAGGACATGCTGTTGACTGGAATGTGTTGTGTAGTGTCACTATATGGCATATTTGGAAGACAAGATGCAATGTAGTTTTCAAAAAACAAAAACAAGATAGTGCAACTACAGCGGATAACATTGTAAAATTCATAAATAACTATAAGATGACAACAAATCCAGGCTATGATGTATTGCAAAACTTGTTCTACAACCCCCTCAAGGATGAAAACTGGAGAATAACCAATAATAACTATGCAGACATGGAAAGGCAGACAGGTTACATGGATCTCAAAATAAACATAACACTGACAATGATGAATGCAGGTTCAAATGCTGTTATTGCTCTTACCTTATGTGACTATTCAGGTAACATTAAAGAAGTAAGAGGGATCAGTACAGATTGTACCACCACAGAACAACTAGAGATAGAAGGTGCAGAAGCGGCTTTCCGATGGGCGACGGATTGGAGTGGGCACACAATCACTTTCAGAAGTGATTCTCAACAGACTCTAATGCTGCTGATAGGAATGTACGCAAAGGCAAGGGAGCAACGGTACAAAATTAGCAGAGATTTTGGAAACGACACAAAATTTGATATAAACTTCAGAGTTAATGCTTTTATTTTAGTTAGAAGAATGGACATCATATGGGCAGCTAAACTAGTAGTCTTTTGTAACAAGTATTCAATTCAAAACAATTGAAAAGGACATGGCTTATGGGCAATCCTAACCTATCTAAATATCCAGAATTGGAACAACGATGTAATGATTCACCGAAACTCTCCATTTGGAGCAGCCGGTAACTTAATAGTAAATGAATGAGGGAAACCTCTTTTTCTAAAAAAATAAATAAATAAATAAAAATTGGTTATGTAGGACAAGCCATTTGCCCATCAGGTGGCCTCTAAAATTGAGTTTTGACAAGTCCGGGCTTGCCCTTACTGAGTGACCGAAAAAAAATAAAAACAAATCAAAGATGAGGTTAAAACAGGTATTTAAAACAAAAACCCTAGGCTCAAAATCTCCACTCCATCACACTCTTCGTATATAAAACCTCTCTTTCTTTCCCTGCCGCGGCTGCATCACTCCCTTCCTCGGTCGGATCTCGTTCAACACAGAGAGGTAATCTCCAAAACTCTTAAACCTACTTTCACTTTTCTTTATACGCATATTTGTATGATTTGCTGGACAAGCGGCATCAAGATACATATATAGTGATGATTGAATGCTTCCTGAGACCAGCAATATCAATCTAATGTTATTTACTAGTATCAATCATTTACCAGGGCGTATTCTCATTATTTTATTTACAACGAATCCGCTCTTGTCTCGATTTGATGCATTTTTTAGGGTTTTATAAATGTAAGTTTTAAGGTTTTCTGATAGATGATGCTGGTGATGTGGTGTAAAGAGTAAGGGTTTAATTAGTTTCTTTACATCTCCCATAACCAGCTATAGTTAAATGGTTTACCCAGTCTTAACCCCATATTCAGATAATACTGTGTACCAGTATTGCCCCTGTTATGGCTGGGAAACTATTCTTCCTTTTATGCTTTTATTTTGATGATTTAGCTAAATGAATGGTTTTGGGTGATTTTCATAGACATTAACCAGACTTAGTCATGTGTTTTCTTCATTTAATATAATAGTTTGCACAGTTACAAGTCTGGGATATCACTTAGTGTTCGTCGTTGCAGGTGTGTTTTGGCCTGTTAATGCTCACATCTGCTCCATTCGGACCGCACATTTCAACTTTGATTTTGTAGATTTTAACTAGGCTTAGTCATGTGCTTGTTCATTTGCGTCGTTCAGGTTAGCCTGTTTTGTGATTATGGTATGTTTGGAATTGATTATAAAATTCTTTCCTGAACATGAATTTTATGTATCCCTGGCAGAGTATTTTCAGCCGATCATTTAGAAGATAGCGACAATTCTTTCCTGAACATGTATTTTATGTATCCGTGGCAGAGTAGATTCAGCAGAACCTTAGGAGGTAGCGACAATGGTTAAGTTTTTGAAGCCAAACAAAGCTGTGGTAGTGCTACAAGGACGCTTTGCTGGACGTAAGGCTGTTATCATTCGTGCTTTTGATGAGGGAACACGTGAGCGTCCATATGGTCATTGCTTAGTTGCAGGGATTAACAAGTACCCCAAGAAGGTAATTCGCAAGGATTCAGCCAAGAAGACTGCGAAGAAATCAAGAGTGAAGGCTTTCATCAAGCTTGTGAACTATAACCACATCATGCCCACACGTTACACCCTTGATGTCGATCTCAAGGATGTTGTCACTCCAGATGTTCTCACTTCCCGTGACAAGAAGGTTACAGCTGCTAAAGAGACAAAGGCTCGTTTGGAGGAGAGGTTCAAGACCGGGAAAAACAGGTGGTTCTTCACCAAGCTCAGGTTCTGAGGCTCGGTGAAAGAGTTTCATTGTTATCTTTTTGAGTAGTTATCGACTGAGTTTCAGTTTCCATTTTTGACTGTAATTGCATTAAAGATAATACAGGGATTTAAGGTTTTGACTCTTAAACTTTTAAAGGACTAGTTTATGGCATTTGTCTGGTTTTATATTCCAAAACATATGTGGTTTGTTAGTTCCTCTTCGTTTATGATACTGTTAGCCAGAACCAACTAACTTGTTATAGTTTATTATCTGTGCGCTCAATTTGATTTAGCCTCGCTAGTACATGAGGCCTTGCACATATCAGTTGATGAAGCTATGAATTTAAGCAAGAACCTTGAATTCTAGGAGTGAAGCTGTGAATTTAAGCAAGAACTTTGAATTCTAGGAGTGCTGATTAAATGCTGCCTGCGTGCTGATAATGAATCTGTTAGCCATTATTACATTGTAAATATCTTTTCTATTTGTTGATCAATGAAGTGAAGAGCACTGTGACGTAAACAATATTTCTTATCTTCTTCTCTTTGTATTTCTTTTTTGGGAACGGATCCCTTGAGCAACTCCAATGGTACGAGTATAACCAAAGAGCAAAAACCAGAAAAATTTGGTTTACTCCGTCCGTGGTACCACGCTAAAACAAAAAAAAACAAAAAAAAATTTGGTTTACTCCGTGGTACCACGCTACGGGGAAGGATCAAAATTTCGTCGAGCGTAGATTATATGTTCGCCCAAGTGAGGTGAACTTTATATGTTCGCCTGGTAATGATCCATCACATGTACCAAAAGTGCGTGTGACTTAACATATTGGTTTATTTTAAATGGGCGGACTTTATATGTTCGCTCCATCATCGTGCGCACATTTAATCTCCGTCCCACTCCAGACGGTTATTATACCAGCGCCCCACTCCAGACGAACTTTTAATCTACGCTCGACCAAATATAGTTTTAGTCCGGCTTTCAGACCAAACATACTCCGATTTTTAGTTTTAGTCCATTTTTAACTCTTTACTCTGTTCCAATGCGTTCAGTTTCCGGACCAAATTTTTAGTTTTGGTAGTCCATTGTGGACTTATCTTAACTTGAATTTTTTAACTTGATTTGTAACTTAACTTTCTGGCGGTAGATCAAATCATATCTCACCGTTAGATATCTAAGCTACAATATATATTAGGATTTAATTTAGCTTGGCTTAAGCCGAGCCGATTATTACTTTATTATCTCTTATCAATCAATGATCAATCCCGTACAAACATTACTAAATATTTTGGTCTTCGATCTCTAAAGGATCATGGAAGGAAGTGACTACGTTGTACTTGATATCTCAGAGTCTCAGACTTTATTAGGGTCATGATTTGAAAATTCATTTTTCAAGGCTTGTATTTCGATAGCTTGGGTTTTGTTCTTAACATGTTGCAGTATGTTTATCATACATAACCGGAATTATCATGAAACCAAGTCTTCTTTCATGAAACTAAGTCCTTTTTGTTGTTGTACAAATAGGCTTATCGAGCAGATATAAGAACTGTTGCCCACCGGACTCTCACTTCAAGTCCTATTTTCCAAGCTGAACTGCGCCGCTTACGTATTGACTGTAAAAAAAACTTGATTCTATTGGGTCCCGACCAAAGATATGCTTTCACGATTCCCATACGGCAACAAAAGAGTGAACAAAGTAAAAAAACCTTAAACCTTCAACAGTAGTTGGACAATCTTACATGAAGGTGGATTGATCGTCGTCCATGAAATCCATTCATTGAAACGATCCAAGGAAGACAAAGACTATTTAGTTTCACTCGCAAAATATCCTGCCATATTTTTTCGTAAAGGATAAAAATCTGGGAGATTACGTAATGGCAAGTAAGTCTCGGCTGGGATAATTCGATCATCCATCTTGACGAACAATTTTGGTGTTTTTTTTTTTTTTGGAGTCTTTGCAGTTTCTGTAGAGAGCGGATCGGTGATAAAACTGAGTCAAACCAGTGCTCAAATCGTCGACACTCACCCATGAAATTCTAATTCAATCTCTTATGTTTGTTGTTCTTTCATCTCAACTATCTCATTCCTTTAGTAAATTGAATTCCCAGATTCTGTTAAGCCTTTTTTAGAACTTTATTTTAGTTAAATCCTTATTAAAATCTAGATATTAATTTTTCTGAATCTCCTGATTCAATCTTTTATCTGTTCTTTCTTTTCGAGTTCTATTGCTTTCTTCTTATTTTTTCTAATTAGGGTTGTTCCAGATTCTTTTCAATCCTTTCCTTTCATCCTTCTATCTTAAATTTCTTTTTCTAATTTTTCATCTTTGTTCTTCCTCCTCCTTATATTCAATTTAGGTTTTGCATTATCTTTTCTTTATCCAGTTCTTTTCTAAATCATGACCAAGTTAGGATACCTTATAGTGATCTGTTGTTTTTTAATCTCCTTGTTTTGCAGGGATAGAATTGTTGGATAAAATGCTCGGTGGAGGCCATCTCAGGTCAGTGACTTGGTAACGACAATTGGGGAGAAGCTACAGTACATGGTACCTAATCTTCTCCAAGGCGGTGATAATTTTAACAGAACAAGAAAGGAATCCCTAGGTTCATATGACGACAACAATATTTGCTTATCTTCCAAGGATTCTCAAAAAGGGTCATCATTTCTTCCTCTTCGTGTTTGGAGTTGGTGATGACGTACAAAATAGAAGATTGCATCAATCTTACATCTAATGTCAGAGACAATCTTTCTCATACTCTAGGTATTATCGTCTCTTTTCAACAGGTGGCAGTAAAATGCAGTACTTATATTCTCTTAGCTGCAGGCAAAATCACTAAAATATATCTAGGATTTCCATTTTGTAAGGAAAAAAATATGATATTCACACAAGTGGCAGATAGCCAGCATTACTTATCTAATAAACCTTCATTCAACACTTTGCAAAACAATCTTTCTCTGCATACCTCTCATGGTTACTTACACTTGGCATTGGAGCTCAGATTTGTTATTTCACTATTTACATGCAATGAAATCACTTATAAAAGAAATCATTCTCTGCATAACCCTCATTTTTTCTTACACTTGGCACTGAAGCTCAGAGTTGTTATTTCACTATTTACATGCAGTGAGATCACTTATAAAAACAATACTTGCTCTTTACTGACTCACTCCTCTCCTAAAAACATTCAGCAGAAAACTATAATTTGTAATAGAAGCTTATTGTGCACAATTCACAAAAATCCTTCCATTCTTACTTTCTTTCTCATTGGGAAAATGTCAGAAATCCCAACCGATAATTACTTAGTTCACCTTAATGAAATCATAGAAGATCAAGTTCAACCTTTATCTAACTCTTTTAGGTATTATGCTGAATTCCTTAGAGATACTGCCAACCTAATTGATAAGGGTCGATTTACTAGAGTTATTGTTAAAAAATTTAAAGAAATCAAGAAACATGATGACCCAAGAGGCTTGAAGATTGGAGAAATGCTTTTTGCTCTAAACAATGCTTGGCAACCAACTGGTCGTCTTATAATTCAAAAAACTGCTGATCCAAAAATCTTCATTATCAGGTTCACAAATGCTTGGGATTTTCCAGTAGCAATCTACTCAATCCCAAACAGATTTCATGGTAAGCTACTTACAATGCTCATGTGGAGCAATACTCAAAGAATTGAAGATATAGACTTTACAGCTCAAGATTTCTGGATTAGCTTTGAGATGAGAGGTGACTTGGTGGAGAGAGGAAATGTAGCAATTAAAGTAGCAGAGAAAGTTGGAAAAGTTCTCACTCTAATTGGTCATGTTAATGAAAAAGGAGAATATCAAGCCCATGTTATAGCTGACCTGACTACAGCCTTGGTGCATCAAGTAAATATTATCATTCTGGATGGAGTAGACAGGGAAACAATTAAATTAAAAAAATTCTTCATGGTCATTCCTCATGGTACCTGTAGAAAATGCTGGAATGTTGATGGTGAGCATTCTGATGAGAAGTGCAGATCAAGAATTGCAGAATACAAGAGGAATATGCCAAAAGTCTATGTTTATATAGAAGATGGAGAAATACCAGGAGCCAATAATCAAGATGCTGAAGTTGATGAAAGAGTTGAGAATCTGGCAAATGCTGCTGCAGGGCTAAGGATTTATGAAAGTGAGATTGACAGAGTAGATTTCCAAACCAGAGGTACCAAAAGAAGAAGGATTGAAGATGATATATCCATTGAGCTTGAGGATGTAACAAGAAGCATTAACCAGCCAAAAGAGGTTGATAACTCAGAAAAGGAAGGACCTGCAAAAACTGGTGGTAGTACCGACAGTATTGGAAGTAGAGGAGAGATGGGAAAAAATAAAAATGTGGGAGTTATAGGAGATAGAAGATATGCTGGTTTGTGCATGAACAATCTGTCAGATGATGAACAAAGAAGGCTGAAGGGAAAAAGTATAGTTCCAAAAGGAAGCAGTGACAGTCAAAAAGAACTAAAGCAGAAAAAGAAACAAGAAAATTGGTTTAGAATGCTGAGTCAATATACAGGGCTGGGTGGAAAAAAGAGTATTATTATTAATGAACCAGTGGATGATAAGGAAGAGGGGAGAAATAATGAATGGTGGATGGTAGAGGATAATTTGGGTGTTCTCAGAGAAGGTGCAGGATATGCTTTGTTGCAACTATCTAGACAAAGTGAGCTGAGTAATCAAGAGATAGAAAGTATTGCCTGTGAAAGTGAAGAAGATAAACTTTGTTGGAGCATTATTGAAGCTGAAGCTGAGAACAGAACTAGCACTGACCAAGTGATGGCCAACACTGAAGTTCTTGCTGCCAATCCTATCCCTATGGAACATGCTCAACCAAATGAGGTATTTCTTTTTAAAAACTTCAAAACCCAGTATGATAAGCTTGATGTCAAATTTATCTCCCATCTTAAAATAATATGCTGACATGTTTTTATCATTTTTTCTAATTTTTTTCTCCTTAAAATCTATAGAACCAAGTGCAAAATTATTTTTACGAAACAATCTGTTTGTATGTGCTGTTTTTACCTGCTTTTTTCCCTTAAGAATGGCATGAATAGTGTATTTCCATGGTATAATAAATTATTGTTCTTCTATATGGTGATGGATGATAGAGCATATGGGTATGACTTTAAAGTTTTATCATGGAACCTCCAGGGTATTAGGTCTGAATTGAAACAAGATCATCTAAATCACCTCAACAAAACTCATAACCCTGATATGATTTTCTTATGTCAAGATGCAATGTGTAGAGAAATGCATGACAAAAATGAAAATGAAAGATTGGTTTATCATCCCTTCCATTGGTGGATCAGGTGGTTTTGTTATTTCTTAGACTCAGGGAGTTTCCGCAAACCTCATTTCTTTTAAGGACAATGTTTTCAATTTCCATGTTATTAAGGATAATATGAGTTTTAATATTTCTTTTGTTTATGGTCCTTTAGATAAGAACTTAAGAATTAAGCAGTGGGATTTCATTTCTAGTTTTAGTGATGTTAATAATCCGTGGTGTTTAATAGGAGATATGAACTTTATCCTCCACAAAGATGAAAAGGAAGGTGGTAAAGATACAAACTCTAGTAGCCTTGCACATGTTTATAGTTGTATTCAGAAATTAGGACTAGTAGATTTAAAATTTACAGGTCTGCCTTTCACTTGGACCAATAAGAGAACCGGAAAAAATAATATACAAGAAAGAATAGATAGAACTTTAGTAAACCACAAATGGCTTGAATTATTTACTAGATCTTATAATAACCATCTCACTAGAGTGGTATCGGATCATGCTCCAATAATGCTAGAAACCTTACCCAATAATGCTTCAATAATGCTAGAAATCTTACTAGATCTTATACAACAGCTAATAGACCTTATAGGTACATGAAATGCTGGCAGAAACACAAAACCTATAGTAAACTGATTGAAAACTCTCTAGAGAGAAGTAAAAATAGTAACTCTGATATTAATGACACTATTAAGAGATTAGGATCTGAACTTAGGATTTGGAACAAAAACGAGTTTGGTAACATTTTTAAAAACATTACAGACATTTTAAATGAAATTGAAATAGAAAATAGGAAACCTTACAACTATGAGACTAAGAAAAAACTAGAATTATTACATAATGACCTGAATTCTTGGTATATAATTGAAAAAATGTATTGGGGGCAACACGTGAAAGAAAAATGGATAAAGGAGAATGAGCACAATAATAGGTTTTTTCATCGAAATGCTTCAGAAAGACAGAGAATTAATAACATTTATGCTCTTAGAGATAATAGTGGGTTGTGGATTGAAGGTCAGGAAAATTTAAATAACCTTGTCACAATTTTTTTTAAGAACATTTACCAAACAAATGATAGTTCTGTTGATTCGAGTTTTAGTAGTATCTTAGAACCTAAGATTAATTAACAAGATAATATTAATCTGTGTAGTATCCCTGATGAAGAAGAGATTAAATAAGCCCTTTTCAATATGAATTCTTGGGGAGCGCCAGGTCCTGATGGCTTCCCCCTGGTTTTTACCAGAATCATTGGAGTGATATGAAAACAGATATTGTTACCTGGGTTCAACTAGTTTTTAGAGATAGAAAGTTTAAACAAGAAATGAATCACACTTTTATATCCCTAATTCCGAAAAATAAAACACCAAAAAACCCCAGTGACTTTCGACCAATTAGCTGAAGTAATGCCTTGTACAAGATAGTAGCAAAAATACTAGCAAACAGGATTAAACCTCACTTAGATAAGCTCATTTCACAGAATCAGTCAGCCTTCATTCCCAAGAGATAAAACTGATAACATTATAGTGGCGCATGAAATTTTGCATACAATGAAAACTAGTAAAAGAAAAAACGGTTATATGGCTTTGAAACTTGATCTTTCTAAAGCCTTTGACAGGCTTGAATGTAACTTTATTATCAAAATTTTAGAGTGTCTAGGTTTTTCAAAGGATTTCTGTGATCTCATTTATGCTTGTATATCCTCTGTTTCCTATGTTGTCTTAGTGAATGGTATACCAGGTGAGACTTTCTGTCCCACTAGGGGAATCAGGCAGGGAGATCCTTTATCTCCAGCCTTATTTATTATCTGCATGGAAACTTTGTCCTCTCTTTTACTTCATGCTGAAACATCTGGCAAAATAAGTGGTATAAAAGTTACAAGTCAGAGTCCATCTGTTTCTCATTTATTTTTTGCTGACGATTCTTTTATTTTCTCTGCTGCTAGTATTTCTCAGGCTCACAACCTTTTAGACATTCTCAAAAAAATTAATAATTCTTCTGGCCAACTCATAAACCATCAAAAATCTGGTATTTACTTTTGTAAAAAGGTCCAAAATAAACATTGTAAAATCTTAGCTAGAATTCTTAAGGTTAGTAGAATCACAAAAACTGATACTTACCCAGGCACTCCATTATTTTTCAATAGGACTAAATCTTTTAACTACCAAAACATGCTTGATAGGGTGTATAATAGAATTCAGGGTTGGAAAGCAAAAATTCTGTCACAAGCTCGCATAACTACTCTTATTAAATCTGTCACTGGTGCTATGCCAATGTTCCAGATGATGTGCTTCTCTGTACCTAAGAAAACCCTTGACAGATTAGACGCACTTCAAAGAGATTTTTGGTGGAAGAAAACGAGAAACAATAGAGGTTTATATTTAAAGTCTTGGGATGCTATGTGTATTAGTAAAACTAGTGGTGGTCTAGGTATTAGGAATCCTCATAAATTCAACTTAGCCCTTCTTACGAGGTTAGCTTGGAGACTAATAAATAATCCTGATAAGCTCTGGTCAAAAATCCTTAAATGTAAGTATTTTCCCAAAACTGAACCAGCGAAGTAAAAAAAAAAAGAATAACAAATCTTGGGTCTGGACTAGTATATGTAAAGGGTTGGACATCATAAAATAAAATCATAGTTGGGATATAGGAAATGGGGAAAAAATTAATATCTGTACGGATAAATGGCTTTTAGATGGCGAAACCCCAAAACCTAAGAATGAGGATAGTATCAGTAACTATAATAAGGTCTCTGATCTGGTTAACACTAATGGAGAGTGGTATGTTAGTATTGTAAAGAATTTGTTTGATGATGACTATACTCTGAAAATAAAAATGATTGAGCCTAACATTAAAAACATTGACAGACCTAAATGGATTGGTACTCAGGATGGAGAGGTTACAGTTAGATCTTCCTATAATTGTTTATGTAATAAGAAACATTTAAATGTCAGAGTGGGATGGCTGGATATTTGGAAGCTTAAGGTAATTCCTAGAGTTCAACTGTTCATGTGGAAATCCCTCAGTGATTTTCTGCCAGTCAAAAAAAGATTAGGAAGACATATCCCTTTAGATACTCAGTGTGTTATGTGTAATAGGATTACTAGTGAAACAACTGACCATCTTCTCCTTGAGTGTAATTTATCTGAAGCTATATGGAGAGGCTTGTCTTACTCACATATTTTCTACAATAGAAGAAACTCAGGTTTTAAAAAATGGTGTGTTGAATGGTTAAAAGATGAAATCAATAGAGATGTTTGTGCTTATATTCTTTGGTTTATTTGGAAGTATATATGCAGAGTTGCCTTTGATGGCATTGAACCTAATCCCATTGATTTGATAAACACTATAAAAAGGGATCTGAACTATTTTCAAGTCACTAACCTGAGCAATCATACTTGTCATTCAGCTAGACCTAAAAAAAACTTGTGATATTCCTCATCCAGGCTGCAAAGAGGGTTCAACTGATGAGTTTAGTAACTCTAATTATATTATGTTTGATGCTGCTTTTAATAACCTGTCTAAGAGCTTTGCTTACGCTCTGGTGTTATTTGAAAAATCCGGTTCTATATGTGACTTTGCAGGAGGAACAGGGAAGTGCTCGGACTCTGATGAGGCAGAAGCTAGAGCTTGCCGGGAAGCCAAAAGGTGGGCTAGAAACTTAGGAATAAACAATATCATCTTTCTCAATGACAATCTCAATGCAATTAATGGTATGAGGAGAAGAAATTTTGCTACAAATTGGAGGTGTAAAGTCTTTATAGATAAAGCTCTGGACATCAACAATTCTTTTGCTTCTTTTTCTTTCTTTTATGTTAACAGAGATTGTAACTTCATAGCGGATAAAATAGCTAAAAAGTTAAATAGGCTCTTAAATCAGGATATAGACTTTAGGATGTGGAACATAAGTATAAAGTTTGATTTCCTTAAAAATGTCTGTAAGTTGAACAATGTTTCTTTCCTTGTTTAGTTTTAATGGATTTCCTTTTATCAAAAAAAAAAAAAAAAGTAAGTCTCGGCTTGAGCCAACTACATAAACGATTTTAGACTATTAGGGCTTATAAGTTGTACGGTGAGATTTCAATAAATCAATGGTCATAAACTTAAGTTAAAACTTAAGTCAAAAACTTAAGTTAGGGGATCCGTTCCCTTTTTTTTTTTTTTTTTTTTTTTTTTTTAAAATAACCAAAAATATTATTAGCAAGAGACTAATCTGCAGATTCAGACTCATGTGGAATCAACTCTGTTTGAGTTGTCCGTCCGATGACTGAATCTATGTGATTAGCTTCTTCAGTGAAGGATACATAATTAGAGTTCATATTACAGGTAGCATAAGCTTTGACAGTGTCAAAAGCTATTGTTGGAATTTAAAAAAGTGGTGCTTCAGCAAAATAAGTAATCTGTTGAGATGAGTTCCTTCCTTTCCTAGCTAGCATGTCAGTAACTTTGTTTGCTTTTCGATCCATAAAATGAAATCCCCCAAAGCAGGTTAATTTATCTGCCAACTTCTTAATTTCATCTAAGATCGCTTCACATTGCCATTTGATTGAGTTTGGTTTCCATTGTAAGTACTTTATAGTGTTTTGGTTGTCTCCTTCGATAACCACATTTTGCAGATTGTTTGTGATGGCCCATGTTGTAGTCTGCAGCAAAGCTACAACTTCAGCTTCTTCTGCTGACTCTGTCCTGCAACTGCCCATTCCTGCGCCTTTGAAGGTACCTGTCCAATTTCGCAAAATAAATCCAAAACCTGCATTAGTCTTAGCAGATAACCATGAAGCATCACAATTTAGTTTGTAAAAGTTTGTAATTGGAAGTGTCTAAAATTACCGAGCTTGTATTGTGTTACTGTTCTGAACTATGACTGACAATTGTGATATTGGGTACCCGTAGTTATAATGTCTCGAAATGTCTTGAGCTAATTGATTTGATGTTCTATTTTTGTTCTCAAAAACTCTAAGACAACGTTCTTTCCAAATAAACCAACATTTAATGGCTGTTAATGCCATTGAAATGGAATTCAGGTCACCTTCCAACCATTTGTTATACATGTCTAAGAAAGAAATATTCAGAGAGGAAAGATTAGAGAGTACTCTCTGGCAAGGCATTGGATGCAACTGCCATACTGTTTTTGCATAGTCACATTCAAAAAATAAATGAAAAGTTGTTTCTTCCATTTGCCGGCAGAAGACACATTTTCTTTCTTCATCCATGACTAAACCTAGCTTCTGTTTTGTAGGTAGTGTGTCTTGTAAACACTTCCAAATAAACAACTTGATTCTTTGTGATGTGTTCATGCTCTATAGTTTTTTTCCAGAATTTCTTTGTTTTGATTGAGATTAAATCTGCCTGATTTTGAAGCTTAGCATACAGAGATTTCACAGTGAATTCTCCATTGGTGGTGAGCATCCATCTAAGTTTATCTTTTTTCAAAGTTCCCCTGTCTGTTAAGAAGAGCCTTATGTTCAAAATTTCTTTGACCAGAGATGTTTCAAACATAGAGTGTAACGAGTTAATATTCCACTTCTTTGTTTCACAGTCAATTAGCTGTGATACAAGTGTTATATTGGAGTTTACAATAGGAACAGAGTTTGCTAGAGACTCTGCCCTATTAGGTAGCCATTTATCTTCCCATATATTTATGGAAGTTCCATCACCAACCTCTTATATGTTGTATTTTTTTATATGCTCAATTCCTTGTAAGATGCATTTCCATACCCAAGAAGCTTGTGATTTCTTCTTGGAATGGAGTGCTCCTGTCTTTTTAAAGTATTTCCCCTTTAGAAATTGTGCCCATAAGTCATCAGAATGACTTACAAGCCTCCAAGCAATTCTGCTAATCATGGCTTGATTAACCTTATTTGCTTATTTGAACCCCAACCCTCCCTGATTCACTGGTCTACATAAAAAATCAAAAGATTTTATGTATATTCCTTTTGAGTTAGAGTGTTTACCCCACCAGAAATCCCTCTGGATATCATTGATTCTTTTATTAATTTTTTTTGGTAGCACAAAACAACTCATGCTGAAGATAGGCATACTTGATAAGATAGATTTGTTTAGCACCATTTTACTAGGCTGAGATATGATCTTTCCTAACCAATTTTTGATTGTTCCATTTTTTCAATTATGATATCAAATGCCTTTAACTTAGACTTATCTATAAATAATGGCACTCCCAGGTGAGTGTCTTTTATGTTAATTTTTTTAATTTTCAAAAATCTAGAGATGATGCCTTGATGTTTATTGTGAACTTTTTTGCTAAAAAACATACCTGATTTTGAAAAATTTATGACTTGTACTGATGCTATACTGAACATGTTGATAGCATCCAGCAAGTTTTGACAACTTCCTAAATCTGCCTTAGTAAACAGGAGAAGGTCATCAGCAAAAAAACAAGTGAGAAATAGGTGGTAATTTAGGTGTCAACTTAATTCCCTGAACCTTTTTAATTGTTTCCAGGTGACACAGTAAGCGAGATAGAACTTCCATGCAAAGTATAAAAAGATTGGGGGATAGAGGATCCCTTTGTATGATTCCTCTAGATGGGTTGAATTCTTTACAAGGGTTGCCATTTAGAAGGACAGCAATAGTAGAAGAAGATATGCATTGAAAAATTAACTCACACCACTCTTTAGAAAAACCAAAAGCAGTTAAGGTTTTGATCAAAAAATTCCAGTTCACCCTGTCGAAGGCCTTTGACATGTCTATCTTTAACCTTATGTTTCCTGTTTTCTTCTTACTTTTTTTCATAGAATGCACTACTTCATGTGCAACTATAATGTTATCAGAAATCTGCCTAGAAGAGAGAAATGCAGATTGAAGAGGAGAAATGATTTTTTCCATCGATTTTTTGAATCTATTTGCCATTATCTTAGCAATGACCTTGTAAGGGGTATTGCATAAGCCTATTGGCCTAAAGTCAGCTGGAGTTTTAGGATTTTTGTTTTTTGGGATAAGAAATAAAAAAGTTTTGTTAAGATCAGGATTAAGTTTTCTATTTTTGAAAAAGTCTTGAATAACTGCCACCATCTGAGGACCCACTGTTTCCCAGTTTTTTTTTAAAGAAGCTAATAGGGAAACCATCAGGTCCTGGTGCTTTGTTTGGTTTTAATTTTCTAACAACATCCCATATTTCCTTTGAAGATGGTATTTCTGTTAGAGTTTCATTTTCTTCTAAGGATATGCATGGTTTTAAATGTGAGAAAATTTCTGATTCTGAAGGCAAAGAAGATTCTTTGAATAAATTAGAGAAATAAGAAGTTAAAACATCTTCAATTTCATTTCTAGATGAAACAACATTATCCTGTGTGTTTTGAATGCAATCAATATTATTTCTTTTTCTTCTCTTTAATGTTGTAACATGGAAGAATTTTGTGTTTCTTTCTCCCAGAGCAATAGTATTGTTCCTAGATTGTTGTTTGGCAATTTCCTCTTGAGTGTCATATAGAGTTTCTAATTCTATCATTTTTTTGTTAATCAACCTTGTGTTTGAGTCTCCTGAATTTTTAGCTTCTAAATTCTCAATGATTCTTAGAAGGTTCTTAATTTTTGTATTAGGTTTTCCAAAAACATCCCTTTTCCAAATGCCTAGATTATCCCCTAGAGTTGAAATATTTTTTAACAGGTCTTCATCAGGATTCTCAGTTGTTATATGGTTCCAAGATTTCTTTATAACCTGAATGAAAGATTCTTCTTTTAGCCAGGTATCATAAAATTTGAAAGTTGGACTCATATGTATCTGATTAGAATTCAGGGAAAGGCATATAGGCCCATGGTCTGAGCCTATAGCCACCAAGTTTTCAAGAAATGCTTCTTGGAATTCAATATTCCATTCAGCATTTGCCATTGCTTTATCTAGCCTTTGTTTGATGTTAGCTTGACCTTCCTTTTGTTACTCCATGTGAAAATATTTCCTCTAAAGCCTAAGTCTTCCAAGCCTGTTCTTTGAATTAGATTCAAAACAGGTTCAACTTTTTTCCTATCAAAGGGAAGGCCCCCTTCTTTTTCCTCACTATTAAATATTATGTTCAAGTCACCTATTACTAACCAAGGCATTTGATTATGGTTAACTCTGTAAGCAATTTCTTCTAAATAACCCATTATTTCTAGTTTATTTTCATGTTTAGGAGCTCCATGGAAACAAGTTAGTAACCATTCCTTAGAATGAAAATTGTTTTTAACAATGATGTTAATCATGTTAAGGTTCCATTGAACCACCTCAAAGTGAAAACCATCCACCCAGGCAATTGCTAGTCCCTCAGCTATTCCATCTGGGTCTACAATGTGGGTGTTTGGGAAAAAAATTAAAATGTTTCTCATTAAGCTCCTTTGAGATTTAGTTTCAGACAGAAACAAAACATCTGGTTTTTCAAAAGCAAGAATAGTTTTTAGGTGCTGTTGTGTTTTTTTTCTGGCCACACCCCTGAGTGTTCATGCCAGGATTTTCATATTGCCAGCAAAATTAATAAATTATCAGCTCTTAGTTATCTTCCAGAGAATGGGCTTTCTAAGTTGTTTCAAATAACAGATCCAAGAAGCAAAAAAAGTATCTTCTCCAGAGCTAACAACAATGTAGCCACTACACAAACCAAAATGTGATAGTCTCATATTAGCGCAACCACAAGCCAAAGAAATATTTTAAGAGTACTAGGTTATCAAGAAAAGAAGAGGTGAAAACAAGAATAGATACTTGTAGGATTGAAATCAAAGAAAGAGATCGACTTACTTTTGAGTTTTATCGGGTCAGAGGAGCGAGGTTTAGATGTGAGGTTTATGGCTGTCATATATGTGATGAAATTATTCAATTAATTTTAAATTCGCAAACTCAAACCAAAAAACATAGAGGATAAACTAATTATTATAGACTTTTAGCGAAAGATGGAACAAGCGAAAAGAGAAAATATGCAATTGAAACTAGCTCTACGTACAAAATATGAATGGTTCTATTTAAACACAAAAAGGAATAAGAAAATATCAGGATAAATCAATCTCTAATTAGCCTAGAAATTAAAAGGGAATACACTTCAAATTACAATAGCCCAAAACAGAGACGTCAAATTGCCAACCAATAACACCAACAATTAACGGAGCTAAGATGACAAAATACACTCCACTAACTTTCAAATAATCCTCCATGTAACCTTTAAACACAGAGAGAAGCCCCATTTAAACTCACTCTACTCACTTGACATATAATCGAAACATATCAGTATTTAACAAACAACATATTCGAGCATACTGGGAGAGAGCCAAGGATCACCATTTATAGGTTACCGAACCATCCTTCTGAGAGTCCAAAGGAGATAAATACTGAGATTGATTATAAGTAAGAACGACGGATTTCATACACTAACGTATGTAGGGAAATACCCATCAATTCTAAGACAACCAAGAAGATAAAAACTCAAGAAAGAAAAGACAAATAGCATGTATACTTGGAAAATGCCCATATCAACAACCATTTTCTAAGAATTTCCTAAAGAAGCACAACTAACGATTTCATTGCAACCAAAGAAATTGAAGTAATCAATCAAAACACCACAATTGAAGACCCAATACTAATCTATGGACAGTGACAGATAATTAAGATTTAAATTTTAATGGTTTCTTCCTTTAAACAAGTGCACATACACTTGTTTCATAAAACACACCAAACGGAATTAGACTGGTTTTAAGCTTTTTCTTACAAAAATTGAACGAGTGCACATACACTTGAACAGAGATTATCATCCCTAAAAATCCGATTAATAATTTTAAAGAAAAACAGAGGCATTGGGGTTCAGGTCTAACATCAACAACTTTTAGATCAGGACTTTCATCAAACACTTTAAAGGCACCACTAATATGGGCAAGAAACCAAACCAATTCAACATTTGGATGCGAAGACAAGATAATTGAACTGTCAAACACAAGATCACATACCCAATCGTCATTGGGGTACAGCAAAATTATTAAGATTCATTCACTTAGATCAAAATCCAAGATTAAGCAATAGATGGACATTAACACTAGACTAACGAAATAATACAAATGCTTAACAAAACCCAATCGATATTGGGATATTGGAGAAAACAAACGGATTGCCAAACACAAATCCACATACCCAATCATCATTGGGGAACAACCAACCTATTAAACGATCAAATTCCGTGACACACCAAAATTAAAAAATTAAAAACGCAAGCTTGAGGATATCAGGCAAAAGAAAGATGTAAACTTCAAAACCCCCGTTGTTGTTGTATCTAGAACAACAATACCAACAAACAACCTAAGAGGGAGAGAAGAAGCTTGAGAGCTCAATACTTCAATGAAATTCAAAAACAAATCGGAACAAAAAGAGATTTGAAAGAAAGAAAAGAAAAACAAAAACTCAGCTCTCCTGTTGTTGTTGTATCTAATACAACAATACCCACAACAACCTAGAAAGGAGAAAAGAGATTCAATCAAAACCCAAACAAGAACGACAATCCGAAAAAATACATGTGTTATTGAGAACCACAGCATGCATTCTCATTCCGGACTGAAGAGAAGAATAAAAATAAAGCAGAAAAGGTAGAAGCAATTAAGGCAAAACCTAAAAATTCATCACATCTATGTTTACCAAACCTTCAAATCCGCTCCTCATAGCACGTGACCCATTAATCACCCAAAGGTTTGCCTAGAGATTAGTCTTCCATGATGGAAGAGTAGAAAACTTTTGGGTTTTTTCTTTTTTCTTCAAAATAGAAACACTGTTTCAGAGAAGAGAGACGTGAGAGGACTTCTCTTCTCTTTGTATTTCGAGTTTCTTTCATGAACTACCTTACCACTATTACCTTAACGCTACGCAGGAAACTTCCTATGTCGTCTGCATCAACACGCAAAATGATTTTGAAAAAAAACAACAACAAACAAAGGACATGTTATTCATCATAAGGCTTTATTCCAAGCCTACTAACCTTGTCTCTCTTAATGTTCTGGGGAAGATTACCATTCCAAACACCCGTTTGGGTTTATAACGAATAGCTTTCATGTCGTTCATAGTCCTCCTCTTCATATCGATCACTATATTCACTTCCAGACGAAGTAGCAGACCCATCTCCAGAATCACTACTTTCATCATCATCCTCACTACATTCTTCATCAGTATCTTCATCACTTATCGGTTCTCCATCAGCATCGGTGCCCTCCATTGTATTTCCACCAGACTACATTTAGTCTTTCTTGCATTGTCCTGGTAAAAATGGGAGGGTTCGACTTTTCAACCAAATACCTTCTGTAAAGAGCATCGTCATTCCTAACTCCTCTCTCTCTTTTGCATCCTCTGCAGCAGAACTGTTCTCAGATGATTCAATCTCCTCCACATAGTACTCATAACCATCATTTGACTCCTCAGAATCACTCTCGGTTTCGCTGTGTCTCAACCCTTGCACACCTTTTTCCCTTCCATAATGCAAATAACTCCTTCAAATTCTCTAATTCTCTAGTATCAAGCCTTAATATATTCCTCTTCACAAATTCAAGAGTTGAGCTTTATTCCTTAAATTTGTCGTTAACCTTTAGTTTTCTTACTCTCTCTAATTTCTTTTCCTCTTTTACTCTTTTCTTCGGTGAATTACAAATTATCTCTTTAATTTCCATTTATAATCCCCCAAATGAAGCCATAGACATTTAAGGAGTTCAGCAAAATGTCCCGTCCTCGGCTATTCACGCCCATTCAAAGCCAGGCGCATCATGCACATTTCCTCAAGAACCATCATTACTCCTCGAAATTACCCAGAGTATATACATGTCACCTAATTCTAATGAGCACTAATTAAAATTTGTGATATTTCGCAGGTCTGGCTCTGACAACACCTGTTAGGAGGCATCATTGTTAGCCAGAGTATGCAGGCTAGGTTGCATTTATCCCACTTGTCCTACATACCCAAATTCATTAAACTCACCACCCTTCATTCAATAATTATTTACCGTGCTAATTCTGTACGTTTTGCCTGTGCAAAAAAATCTACATCAAAACCTCATTACCTTAAATATCTCTCTACCCAAAATAAACGTCAACTATCTAAATTTTACCACTATAATCCTCAGGATGTAATGGCATTTGGAGGCTTGTATTTCTTAGTCATTCTACTTGGAATAAACTACAAGAGTTATTATTGTTCAACAACCATCCCCTTTTGGCCAAACATCAACTATCTAAATTTTACCACTATAATCCACAGGATTTAATGGCATTTGGAGGCTTGTATTTCTTAGTCATTCAACTTGGACTAAACTACAAGAGTTATTATTGTTCAACAACCATCCCCTTTTGGCTAAAGAATGTACTTGGTCTACGTCATGTGGATTTCATGCAATGTCAACATCATCCAATATTTACTCACTCGAATCCTTATTTACCATCTGACCATGTTTTTAAGATACTCTCCCCAACCTCAATCTCATGTCAGTTCTAAACATAACAAAAGAACCTTGGACCACATTTACTGCCAAAAAGCAGGAAATATTTCACCAAACTACCTCCGCATCTTTTCCAACAAAAACATTTAACCTTCTCATACTTTCCGTCTTAAGGGTGTCTTCTCTAAACCTATGTTTTTCTGTCTTTATGTCAGAATAGATGTGCATCATCATTTTTTTAACACATGCATGACTGAAAATTGGTAGTGCCTCATCCAAATATATGTGCGCTATCATATAGCAACCACACAATTCAAAAATACTCCCCTATGTTCTAAACATCTTTGTTCCATCAATATATTAACCTCCATCTCTTTGTACATAGAACAACGAAAAAACTCAAACACCATTGTTTCTTCTGAGAAGGATATTCAAGACCTCTCGTCTTAAACGGTTGATAAACTTGTCTTACCAACAAACTTACCTTCAACCCTCACTGAACCAGTCTTTATTGATAAAACAGTTGTCTTATTTGAGGATGATAATAACTAGAATTGATGCATGATTGGTTATGTTTGTAGTGAAACCCTGGTTCCAACAGCTTCAGTCAAAGGCTAATATTCTCTCAATGGCTGTTGGTCCAAAAACTTACAGTAACCACTTTTAGTAGTTTGAAAAAAAAGTGTTGATAAGATTTCTTCTTGAGATTGATTTCACTAGAGTTGATCCGCAACGTCCGTGATTTGCTTGTGGTTTTCTTATTATTCTACTCGCAGTCCCTCCAACTGGCTGGCCAGTTAACTGCCAAACTACTTTCTATGAAGAACTAATGTGGCTTATCCTCTGTAACATTCCAAATGACTGCATAGAGTTTGAAGATCTAAAAAAGTTGACTTACAAGTTGGGAGAACTTATTAAATCTCAAGATTCTTATGGTAATCATCCTCTCAAGAAAAATGTCAAGATTTGTGTTCATATCCTTCTCAATAAACCACTACCAACAGGGAATCCGCTTGTTATAAGAGGTAGAATTCATCATTTTCTTATCGAGTGAAAATATTTTATGGTTCCAAGGTCTTTTTGAACCTCATGTCGCATCATTGGACGTTTCAGTTCCTGAGTCTAGCGCCACCACGATCGATGTTGTTGATATGGTATCAAATCGACCGATTCGTACTTATAACTCAGCTCGTCGTTAGATGAGCTGAATAAAAGAAGTAAAACTACTAAACCAACTCTTGCCAGCATAGTTGTCATCCCTCTTGAAAATTCTTACCCGATTAAACCAGACTACAACTCCCTTTTCCCTCATATTATCAATCTAGGATCTTTTCCACTGTCAACCAAATCAATTGTGCTTTCAACACCCATAATCTAGTTAACCCTTATGGGAAATTTAATGAACCTACTGGAAATTCCTCTGCTACCAGTGATGTCAGCAATAATTCCTCTCATGAGGCTGCTGATTTGGACCCGAATGATGCTCAAGGTTCTCAATTGGGTAGTGACAATGCAAATGCTCATCCTAATGGTGCTTATGTTTCCACCAACCAGGTAAATCAATCTCCTTAATCTCACTCTATTGAGTCTGATTCTTTGTCTGCTGAATCTTCTTTCATATGTTGTGCTAGAATGTGCGTGGGTTAGAAAATAAATCTGCTAATAAATAATTGTGTCTCCCTTTTCAAAATTATCAACCCATACATAGTGTTTCTATATGAGACTAAAATGAAGAAGGATTTTGCTGCTAGGAAATTAAGAAATATGGGGTTCTCTAACACTTTGAATGTGCCCTGTATTGGTAGAAGTGGAGGGCTGGTTTGGCCTAGAAACAAAGAATTGTTTTGAACATTTTATCCTCCAGTCTTAGAGGCATTTATGTCATAACTACTGATATTATACATTCTAAGCTATGACATATACATTTTATCTATGGTGAACCAAATAGTAGTCTTAGATAAGCCTTTTGGGATAGTCAATCTAGTCTTCCAGCTCCTCCTCCTAATGAACCAGTTTTCTTTGTAGGAGACTTTAATGCTTTGTTAGGTATTGAAGATAAAAATGGTGGGATTGAGGTTGATGATAATGATTTTTATAACCTTAGAAACCTTTGTAATTCTTTTAACCTCCATGATCTGGGTTTTTCTAGACCTAGGTTCACTTGGTCTAATATGCAACATGGTCATAGTCATATTCTTGAAAGACTTGATAGATACCTTATAAACCAATTTGCTGATGTTCTCTTTCGTAATTTGTGTGTTAATAATTTACCTATAGAGTCTTATGATCATTGTCCTATGCATATTGGTTTTAACTTTAAAGATTTTTTTATGATCAAACCTTTCCATTTTATGGATGTGTGGATTAAGGACCTTACTTGTAGGGATATTATTGCCAAATCTTGGTCTGTTAATGTTGTGGGTTCTCCGGATTTTTGACTATGAGATACACTTATGAGCACTAAGAAAAGGTCTTAGAGCCAGGAATAGATCCTCATTTGGTAATATTCAAACTAATATATCTACCACTAGAGATGATCTAGCTAAAATTCAAACTTCTGATCCTACTAAGTCCAACTCCATCTCTAGACTGTCTTATTTGTATAATTTGGAGGAGTTATATTGGAAGGATAAATCTAGGAAAGTTTGGCTCATGGAAGGAGATAGAAATACTCCATATTTCCATAGAGTTATTCTGTTCATAAGAAAGAGAAATGCAGTTGGATAAAAGATTCCATTGGAACTACCCTAACTATTAGAGATAGTGTTGGAGACTCTTTTGTGGAGTATTTTGAAAATCTCTATACTTCCCATCCCAAACAATTTCAGGATGAAATTCTGCAGGAACTCCCTGTGAAGTTTTCTATAGAAGATAATGAACACTTTAATACTCAACTTACTGCTTAGGAGATTAAGAATGTTGTGTTCCAGATGGGAGGAAGGGGGAGCTCTAAGACCTGATGGTTTCACTAGATTATTTTACCACAAGCACTGGGATATTGTGGGAGAAGATGTGGTTGATATGACACATACTAGTTTCTTTACTGGTCATACGACAAAAGTTTTTAATCATACTAATATTGCTTTGATCCCAAAAGTCCCTATGTCTGAGCTTGTTGCCCAATATAGACCCATTGGTTTATGTGATTTTATTTACAAAATCATGTCTAAAAGCTTAGCCAACAGATTAAAACCTCTTACAGATAGCTTAATTTCTCAAAACCAGAGTGCTTTTGTCTCTAAAAGAAGTATTTCTAATAATATTCTTATTGCTAATGAAGTTATTTATACAGTTAACCACCATAAAGGAAGAGAGGGATTAGCTTCCATTAAATTGGATATGTCTAAAGCTTATGATAAATCAGAATGGTCCTTTTTAGAAAAAGTTTATTTGAAAATGGGTTTGAATTCCCATTGGGTCAAGCTGATTCACCAATGTTTCTCTATCATGTCCTACTCTGTGTTATTGAATGGTATCCCTACTGGTCTTACTACCCCTGAAAGAGGCTTGGGACAAGGGACCCTATATCCCCTATCTCTATATTATTTGTGTTGAGGCTCTCTCTGCCTACATTGACTCTTTAACTAGGAAAGGCTTGGTGGAAGGCATTAGTGTCTGTAAAAATTCTCCCAAAATCACCCACTTGCTGTTTGTTGATGATTCTCTGTTGTTCTCTAAAGCTATTGTTAAAGATTTTTTCAAATTATAAAAGACTATCTGCATAAGCACTGTTTGGCTTCTGGACAAGAAATAAACTTTGATAAATCTGGTATCCTTTTTAGTAAAAAAAATGCCTGATCATTTGATGGACCAATTGTCTAGCATCCTGAATATTCATATTAGAGACCTAGGAGAAATATACCTTGGTAAACCTATTGCTTTCCAGGCCTCTAAGTTTCAAACTCATATGGGTATCCTCCAGTCTGTGGATGCCAGGATCACTAATTGGTTTCATAAACTTCTTCCTGATCAGGCTGCTAGAACTACTCTTGTTAAACATATAGGTCAAGACATATACCTTTATATCAGATGGGTGCTTTTCTTATCCCTGAGTTCCTTTGCAGGAAAATGGATTCTCACCTTTGGAAGTCTTGGTGGGGGGAAACTCTAGATCCTAAGGACTGAAAACTTCATCTTCTTGGCTGGGATATTTTATGCTCTCTAAAGTCTGAAGTTGGTCTAGGCTTTAGAAAAGCTGAATTGAATAATCTAGCCATGTTAGCTAGAAATGCTTAGAAAATCATTGAAAATCCTACTTGTTTGCTTGGCCTTACTCTTAAAGCTAGGTATTTCCCTACAACTGATTTTCTAAATGCTAAATGCCTTAGTAATTGCTCTTGGACCTGAAGATGTCTGCATACTATCAAAGAGCTCATCAAGCCATTCATTTTCTGGATTGTTGGGGATGGCAAGTTTATAGAGCCTTAGTGTGATAAGTAGATCCATGGCCTTGGATATCCCAACCCTAATCCTTTGGTTCCCTAGACCCTAATGTTAAAGGCTCTTACTTTATTAACCATGAAACTAGATCTTGGGATATTACTAGACTCAATACCCACTTTGATAATACTTATGTTGAGAAGATTATCACTATTCTATTAAGCCAGTTGTGCACTCCTGATAGGAGAGCTTGGGAGCTTTCGAAGAACTACAGATGTTGAAGAAAATCTGCCTATTTGGGAATTAGAGGGTCTAGACTCTCCCCTTATAGTAAACTTTGGAAGTGCATTTGGAAACTTAGAGTTCCACACCGTATTCAGATGTTTGTTTGGAAAGCTGCTAGGAATGCTTACCAGCTAGAAATTTGCTTCACATAAGAATGCCCATGGCTTCTGCTGACTGTACTAGATGCTCTGATCCCCATGAATCTATTATGCATGCTCTTGTTCTTTTTCCTTTTGCAAGTCATGTTTGGGTGTCTTTCTTCTCTCTGTGTGAACACTTTTTCTTTTCAAAATTGGTCTTTTATTGATTGGCTTTTGTACTACCTAGTTGATCCTAGTATTAAACTCCCTGATGATTGTCATTGCCTCTTTGTTGCTATCCTTTGGTCTATTTGGAGTAGTAGGAATAATCTGGTTTTCAATGATAAAAAAAAAAAAAAACACGCAGCTGTTACCAATAGAGTTATGGCCATGTTACTGACTAGAAAACCTATAATCCAGATACCTTCTAGTATTTCTGTTAGTAGATGTGATAGATGAATTCCTCCCCTACGGGTTGGATAAAATATAATACTGATGGCGCCTTTGATGATCTATCTTTGGAAAATGGTGCAGGATATGTGATGAAAGATTTCTATAATAAAGCCTTTGTGATGCACTTGTTTTTGATGTTCACTCTGCGGCTGAAGCTGAAGCTAGAGCAATATGGGTTGTTCTCAAGAAAGTTGTGGAGTAAAAACTCACTCATATCATCATTGAGAGTGATGCAAAAGACTTGATCAACCAATTTTTTGCTGGTATGTTTGATGGTGATCAAAGCACGGATGCTATTTTCAAAGACATTTCCCTTTTTTGGTCTCAATTAGAAGCTTGTATTCTTACTTTTCAACCACGTCTGTGTAATTATGTGGCTCATGTTTTGTCTCATTGGGCCAAAGTGAACTATTCTTTCATGACTGGTTTGCACCTATAATCTGGTTTAGGCCGATTGTGGAAGAGGATTATTCTGTGTTTAAGGCCTCCGATTAAAAAAAAACAAAAGAAAAAGTGATTATTAGGATCTAAGCTTTATATTGCTTTTTTTGAAGGGAGATCCGCGTATTTATTTTTTTGGAAAGTAGAAATATATTGCAAAAAAGCCTCTGTTAATCTGCGGATTCAGTCTCATTTGAGACTAACTCATGCTGAGTAGCTCGTTCCATGGCTGAATCTTTTGGATTAACATTGACAGTAGGAGATACAGAGTTGTTATTATTGAAATTACATATATCATAAGCTTTGACAGTGTCAAAAGCAATTGCAGGAATTAAAAAGCTAGGTGCCTGACTTCTCCAAGAGACTGTATCTTGAGTTTTCCTGCCCTGTTTTGCCAGCAAGTCTGCAACCTTGTTTGCTCTTCTATCTACATACTGAAAACCTAAAAAAGAAAATAGTTGTGTTGCTAAAACTTTAACTTCCTCCAAGATGGCTATGCATTTCCAATTGATTGCTGATTCCTTGCCTTGTAAGTACCAAATTGTAGCTTGATTGTCCCCTTCTATCACCAGATTTTGAACATTGTTTATATTGTCCCATTTAGTAGCTTGTAGCAGAGTTATAGCTTCTGCTTCTTCAGCTGAGCCTGTCCTGCATCTTCCCATTTCAGTTGCTTGAAAAGTGCCTGTCCAATTTCATAAAACAAAACCATAACCAGCATCAGTAATTTTAGATAACCAAGATGCATCATATTTTAATTTATATGTGTTTGTGACTGGCAGATGCCACACAATATTTTGTTTCCGTTTCTTGCAATCTATTGTTGTTATTCTAGCCAAGTTATATGGATGCCAGTATGCATAGTGTCTAGAGATATCCAAGGATAGTTGTTCTGGTGACCTAGCTTTGTTTTCAAAAACTCTAAGGCACCTCTCTTTCCAAATGAATCAACATTTGGTAGCAGCCAGTACCATTGAGACTGTGTTAAGATCTCATGTCCTCTATTCATTGTATTTGTCTAGGAAAGTTTTAGCAGAAATATTAGAGTTTGGAGTTACTCCCTGTATAGGCATAGGCGATAAATTCCAGACAGCATTGGCATAATCACAGTCAAAAAATAAGTGATAGACAGATTCCACAACAGTTTGGCAGAAAGCGCATTTGTTGTTCACATCCATAACTAAGCCCAGCTTCTGATTAGTTGGTAGTACATCTTAAAGGCACTTCCAGATGAACAACTTTATTCTCTGTGAAGTGTCCATGCTCCATAGACCTCTCCAAAAAAAATTGGATGAGTTAGAGACCCGATTGGAAGGATTTAGTAGTTTAGAGTATAGTGACTTGACAGAAAATTCTCCATTTTTTGTCAGAGTCCATCTTAGTTTATCAGACTTAAGTGTTCCTTCTTTTGTTGTGTAGAGTTTGATGTTCATAATCTCCTGCACTACAGAGTTATCGAAAATAGATTGTAATGTGTCCAAGTTCCACTTTTTGGTGTCTGAGTTGATCAACTCTGACACAAGTGTTAAATTGGTGTTTGTTCTAGTAACATAGTTTTCTAAGGTCTCCTTTCTAGCAGGAAGCCATCTATCCTCCCATATGTTGATAGAGGCTCCATCACCCACCTCCCAGATGCTGTATTTTTTAATATGTTCAATACCTTGTAGGATACACTTCCATATCCAAGAGGTCTTAGATTTTTTCTTAGAGTGTAGTGCTCCAGATTTTTTGAAATATTTTCCTTTAAGAATTTTAGCCCACAGGTCATTTGGTCGACTAACTAATCTCCAAGCTAACCTACAGATCATTGCCTGATTTACCTTATTTGCTTCTTTAAAACCTAGTCCCCCCCCATGTTCTATTGGATGAGCATGCTGGAAAGAATGGATTTTTTCAACACAATTTTACTTGGTTGAGACAATATTTTTCCAAGCCATGTTTTAATCCTGTGTTCCATTTTTTCTATAATAGTGTCAAAGGTTTTCAGCTTTGACCTGTCTATAAAAAGTGGAACTCCTAAGTGAGTATCTTTTAAATTGATCTTTTTGATTTTCATCAACCTACATATTATTCCTTGATGTTTATTGTGAACTTTTTTGCTTAAGAAAAGGCCCGATTTTGTGAAATTTATCACCTTACCTTAAGCGTTACTAAACATCTGTATTGCTTCAAGTAGATTTTTACAACTATTTAGATCAGCTGTTGTGAACAATAGCAGATCATCCGCAAAAAAAAGATGTGAAATTGGTACTGCTTTTGGTGTTAGTTTAATACCTGGAACCTTCTTTTTTGTTTCTAGGTAGCACAACAGACGCGAAAGAACTTCCATACATAGAATGAATAGATAAGGGGATAATGGATCCCCTTGTCGTATGCCTCTAGTTGGTTTAAATTCATCACAAGGATTCCTATTTAGTAAAACAACAATGGATGAGGTAGATATGCACTGGTATATTGATAGACGCATTTATGTGTCTAATATATCTCAATTGTATAGATTGTTAGTGCTCGATTTTGTACTTATTTGGTTATTTTATGTATTTGTAGGTGTTTTGGGAAAAATAAGCTTTTGCGGCTAAATTGGCTCAAAATGTGGCATTTGAACCTCCGTAGATAACGTACCAGAAGCACCCCAGAAGTATGTTGGAGACACCCCAGAGGCACCCCAGAAATACCCCATAGGAACCCCGAAAAAAGTGTTGAAAACATCCCAGAAAAATTACTAAAGGCGCCCAAGAGACGAGTGTTATGCGGACTCTAGCAGTTTGGATAAGGGGTAACCTTTCCCCTTCACATTCAAATTCTGAATTTGGGCGGGAAAATAAAAAAACATTCCTGGCAGTTTTGGTGATCATGATTTGGAGGAGCTTGAGGTCGACTAAACCCCTGATTTTCATAGGATAGACTCCTTATGGGTCTAGGAATCTAATATGGGTGTTGAAATCAATTAAACTGGGCTCAATCGACGGATTTTTATCACAACAACAAATTATGGAAAGTCACGTGTGTGACCTGTTTTAGGAAATTTTAGAGAGATTAAAGTGCTATAAACCTTCCCAAAGATTTGTATCTATCTAAGGAAGAGTTTAGAATCAAAAGGAAAGCTCAGAAACGCGTAGAAATTCTAAAACAAGAAATTGCCGCAACTTTGCCGTGAAGAGAAAGGAAGAGATTTTGGAAGATTTTGGAGAGATTTAATCAGTCTTTTTGATATAAATAGATTGGTTGGGTCATATAGAAGGGGGGGGGGGGTCGAGAGTTTGGGGTCGATACGGAGGCTTAGGGAGGCTGCAGAGGCGAAGAAATCAGAGTTACAGGAAAGGACCCTGCTGCCGCTGAAGAAGAAAGAGACGAAGAACATCTGATGCACAAACACGGTCGCAAATTCTGCTGCAACATCAAACTATCAGATCTTTTTTGACAGCTACCTCCAGCAAGATCAGAAAAGGTTGTATTAAAGTTTCTATCGGTTAATAACATCGTAATTGCACCTTCCAGTACCGGGAGAGATAATAAAAGGAGGAAGGCTGTCACTAGAACGGACCACACAAAGAGGGGTAATCTATGCATAGTCATTCCAGGTCCACGCATGTTGAAGATAGTGGTTATAAAATTGATAGAACCTAAATCGATGAAATACCAGATAGATGAAGACTAGAAATTACAGTCTTATTCCTTTGTAACGGTGACTTCTGTAACAACCATTAAGTGTTGCAGATTCGCTGTATTATTATTTCTCTTCAATAAAAACACCTTTTGAGCCATGTTTCTATCTTATGAGCGTGTTTTTGATATGAGGAGCTAAACTCCAACATTGGGACGACGGAGGGAGTCGATTTTCATCATATGGTAAATTTAATTTATTCTTTTTATGACTTTTGCATTAATTTAAAATTGAAATATGATTTGAATTAATTAGTTGTCATTTAATTTGATGATGTATGCTTAGATTAAATGTTTTGATACATCATGCTTAGGATTTACAACTAATCTTTTGAGAATCTACTTAGGCAAAAATAAGAGTCACCATATCATATTTTATTTGGGTTATAATTGTTGAGAATAAATAAATTGAACCACATGCATGAGAATTGGCCAAATCCTTAGTCCCAATACCTCTCGCCCATTGTTTATAATTTTTGTTTATATATTTTTATTAAATTTAAAAACTCGAATCTTCACAAGTCCGAGAGTTTGAACTCATTTACTACAACAACTTTAAAATCACATTAAATTTTTGGCGCCGCAGACGCGGACTTGTTTTTAGGTTAGGTTTTAGATTTTATTTTTTTAGGTTTATTTATTTTATTTGATTTCTTTTGTTAGATTTTACTCTGGGTATTTTTGTTTTTGGTGTGCAGGTTTTGCTGGAAACTAAAGGTGGAAAGTTGGACTTGCCTAAAAGAGCATATTTATTTTATTTTTAGATTTTATTTATTTTTGTTAGTTTTTATTTTTGGAACTTTTATATTTTGTTTGCTTGTTTGTATATATTTTATATATAAAAAAAAAAGAAAAAAAACACAAACACGAAAGCACACGTGCACTTCATATTGCATCGTCTGACACCGATTTGTAGGAAAACACGTGGTTTAGTACGGTGAACCTTTTGGGCGTTATCATCCGAAACACAGCAAGCCTTAGCCTCGTACCTTTGACCAGTCTCTGATTGTAGGTATATTTTGCTAAAGGTAACCCAAGCCTACCCAAAATAGTGAACCCCAGCATTTGTATTTGCACGTGCACATAAAAATGTCGAATTGGTATTATAATAGCCAGTACAGTGAATACCCGACTGATTTTCAAAAAGGACATTATCCTTATTATGACCATAGTGTGAATAGTGGTTGGGAACGCCCTTTTGAAGGATATGGGTCATACCATGGTGAGCCCAATTACTATCCACATGCATACCGGTCATACGAGCAAGATTCTTATACTTCTCCTCAACTAGAGTCGGCACGTAGGATACTTGAGTCTACACGTAAGTTACATGAGTC
>JAJJMB010005585.1:2279299-2303840 GCA_023531105.1 Papaver atlanticum | reverse complement strand
AAAAAAAAAAATGCAATAACCACCATTGTTTCTGCTTGAATCTGGATCCCCTGCACAATCTGCATCACTAAAACCATGAAACGCAGAGAGACCTTTTGCGAATAAGATACCAAAATCCAAAATTCTTTTGATATATCTCAAAAAAAAAATTACTGCAAGAAAATGATCAGTTATAGGATTGTACATGTGTTGACAAACTTGATTGACAACAAAGCACCCACCAAAATTCTATAGGAAGTAGGATCAGTGAGTGATTCTCCTGAAAAAGATTGAAGCTTGAAGTTAATAGGAACTGGTGAAGAACAAGGTTTAGCACCACCCATATCAAACCTGTTAATTAAGTCCAAGGCATATTTGGTTTGAGAGAGAAACAAACCATTGAAGTTTCTTT
Organism: Papaver atlanticum; assembly: GCA_023531105.1. NCBI lineage: Eukaryota > Viridiplantae > Streptophyta > Magnoliopsida > Ranunculales > Papaveraceae > Papaver > Papaver atlanticum. The sequence goes on along the minus strand of JAJJMB010005585.1, from coordinate 2,303,449 downwards.
TCACTTCAAGAACCAGAAAGTAATGAAGAGGCCCCAAATTTTTGATAGGAAAGTGTTTCTGGAGTTGAGTAATAATATCAGTGCAATACTCTCTTGAATTTCCTGTAACTAGAATATCATCTACATAAACAAGGATAATTGTGATTCTAGAACCCCATTTCTGCACAAATAAAGATGAGTCTACTGTAGAGAGCTTAAAGGTGTAAGAGTGAATCACATTGTGAAGCTTATCATAACAAGCTCTTGGAGCTTGCTTCAACCCGTACATAGATTTATTGAGTTTTCACATATAATCCGGATGTTCAGGATCCACAAAGCCAGGTGGCTGAGACATGTAGACATCCGCATCTAGATCACCATATAGAAAGGCACTGCTTATATCAAGTTGAGACATAGACTAGTTATAGGTAACAACAAGAGAAATGATTACTCTAATTGTTGTAGGATTCGCAACTGGACTGAAAGTTTCTATACAGTCTAAACCTTCTTGTTGATGAAAGCCTTTAGCAACTAACCTTGCTTTGTATCTCTCCATTGAACCATCAGGGTTATGTTTAATCCTAAAAACCTATTTACACCCAAACACATTTTGAGAAAGATGAGGAGGAACATACGACCATGTGGTATTATATTTCAGAGCTTTATATTCACTAACTAAAGCAACCCTCCACTTTGGACATTTGTTAGCTTGACTGAAACTAGTTGGGTGTAGGTGGTGGAATTTTTGCTTGAATAGAAGCAGATAAAGTGTGTTTTCTAGAATAAAATTTAGGTTTAGAGATTCCATCTTTACATCTTGTTTGCATTGTATGAGCATTATCTATGATAACTTGAGGAAAGTGATCAACACAGGAATCATTGAAGTATTAAAAGTAATAGTTGATGAACGAATAACAGCGATATGATGCGTGTCCTTAATGGAGGATGGGGAGACAACTGATGAAATACTAGAAGTAGTTGTTGAAGTAGAAACACTTGATGATGAAGCAGGGGTAAAATTGTCAGAAGTAATACCGCAGTTTGAGCTAGATGTTTTGAGTGGAAATTCAGTTTCTTGAAAAACAACGTATCTTGAAATGTAGACTCTGCCAGCATACAAGTCCAAACATTTGTAACCCTTGTGACTGCTGCTATAGCCAATGAAAATACATGATTTACTCCTATGATCTAGTTTGTGAGCAGCATAAGGTTTTAGCCATGGAAAACATAAGCAGCCAAAAGTCCTCAGAATGTTGTAATCTGGTGTTCTATGAAATAAAACTTCAAATGGAGATTTAAAGTTTAGGGACTTTGTTGGTAATATATTAATTGTGTAATTAGCAATGGTAAAAGCTTCGACCGAAAAGGAAGCAAAAATACCATATTATATAAGAAAAGTTCTACCAATATCCACCAAGTGTCTATGCTTAGAATCTGCCACATCATTCTGTTTAGGTGTATGGGGACATGAAATCTCTTGAAGAATACCATTATCTGACAGAAATGAGGTTAAGTCCTTGTTCAAAAATTCTCCACCACCATCAGTCATAATAACCAAAATATGACACAATAATTGAAGTTCTACTTGATCTTTTGAATTGAATAAAAACTTTATTGAAATCATATTTTTCAACTAAAGGATAAATCCAGCAGAATTTTGAATAATCATCCACTATATTGACATAATATTTGTATCCAGAAACAGAAGTTACATGCCTTGGACCCTAAAGATCAAGATGTAAAACATGTAAAGGCTTAGATATACAAAAGATGGATACAGAAAAAGGAAGTTCGTGACTTCTTCTAAAGTGACAATCAGTACAAAAAATTAGAGTTTTAATTACATCAGACAAAGCTAAAGAAGAACAAACATGCTTCATAGTTGGAAAAGAAGGATGAGCAAGTCTTTTGTGCTATACAACAACAGATATGGTAGTAGTGACACCAAAGAGAGCTTTATTGGTTGAAGTATGTAAAAAATAGAGTGGATAAAGTCCATTACTGTGTGGACCTTGCAAAAGAATCTTCTTAGTCAACAAGTCCTTCACACGGAAACCATAAGAGTCAAATGTTATAAACACTGATTATCATAGGTGAATTTGTGCTCTAAAAGCAAATTTTGAGAGGCTTGTGGAACTAATAAGACATTATCTATGTGAAAAGTATGATTAAGAGTAGATTCCAATGTGAAACCAGCGTGACTAATTGGCATACCTTTACCGTTAGCAACCTAAATTTGATCAGGACCCTCATAAGTGGTAATATGTTGTAATTCAGAACCATCAACTGTAATATGATTATTGGATCCAGTATCTGCATACCTAAGATTCTTCCCCAAAATATTTGCAGAAGCCAACATTGCACTCAAATGCTTTGGTGTGTGAACATTTTGATATGCAAAATTCAGTCTATTACTGCATTCTAAAGCACCATGACCACTTTTACCACATATCTGACAAGGTGTACTAACATCACAACAATAAGAAATATGAGGTTGAGGATGAATTTTAGAAGTACCTCTACCAATAGAAGATAAACTAGAAGCATTATTTCTGCGATACTAAAAAGTACTACATATACCACCACCTATGCCAAAAGAAGTAGGAAAAGCACCAAATCTAAATTTAATACCTCTACCAGAAGATCTAAATGAGTGCATCTGAGCAGCAAAAACTCTATTTGCAGATTCAACAAGAAGATTTGAATTTCTATCACTAATAACAGCTTCTTTACTGAGCAAATTGTTGTGAAGTTCAATACAAGTAACCTGTGGAATCCTATGTCTCATAGATATGGCAAAAAGAGTATAATCTGAATTTTGTGCTGCTAGAGTTACTACAACTAGTTCTCTATCAGAAATTGCTTCACCAGCAGAAAGAGATTTAATTTCATTTATAAGAGTTGGAATAGATTTGTCACCTTGTCTGATTGATAAAAGCTTTGTACGTAACGGAATAACGTTTGTTGAATAAGCTCTAGCAAATCTTTCTTCAATACTGATCTAAAGTTGGCGAGAAGTTGTAGATCGTGCAAAGTAAGGAATTAGTGAGTCGGAAATCGTTAAATTAATCCACATAGTGATAATTGAATCTTCATTGATCCATTCATGATAGAGGGGTTTTCAATATCATTTTCTTGATTTCGCCTGCTTGTGTACTGAATTGGACAAGGATAAGATCCGTCTAGAAATTTCATCAACTTGTACTTACGAATCACATGTAACATTAGACTTTTCCAAGTTATGAAATTATCTTCTATTAATTTGAGATTAACAAAATTATTCATCTGATTAAGAGAAACATTTGAAATTGAGTGAGATGTAGAATTTTCCATTGATGATGAAGGGGGAAAATCACGAAGCATACAAGAAAAGAAGAAATAAATCGATAGATGAAGATCAGGAAAATAAAGAAAAGATTTGTGATAATCACAAAATAGGAAAAGTAAAAATCAAGACTCGCTTTGATGAAAAGAAATCAACGGAAGAAAAGAAGAATCGGAATATGAGAAATCAAAGATATCTCAGTCTGATACCATAGTAGATTGAAAGGAAAATGTATTTCACTAATCGAAGATTACAGTTACAGATAGTGATATTGATTATCAGATCTCTTACAGAGAAAAGAGAAAGCACAAACAATTTATATGACTGCTAACGTTCATTAGAGAATGAACCAATTCGTAAACTAAGCTGACAAATAGAAGAATGACACGTAGAAACAGATGACAGCTCACAGACAACTCAGCACAGCAGTGCATCTAACAGAGGTGTAAACAAGGTGTATCTGACAGATTCATCCGTTAACACCTTACACACGCAAAAGAGAAACTTGCCGCATCGTATCTTTTTCTAGTTGTCGCTGATTTTGCTGAATTTGAATCTTGTTATTCAACTCATCTTGAACACACTTAAGTTTGAACTGGTTCTCCAGTGAGCGGTATAACTGGAAAATTTTCACAGGTACAAATCTCAATCAGAAAACCGTCTGGGTCGTGGAAAAACAATTGATCGATGTAGACTCCATCCTCTACGACTATCCTTTGGATAAAATCAATCCCTTTTTGCTGAAGCTTTTTCTCTGCTATAGTTATGCTTTCACACTACAAAAGAGTATTAATTATCCTCATTTTAGTATGCAGAATTATATCTAAATCAAAAGCATCCTAATTTAGGGATTACAAACATTGTCACTAACATAAACTTTAACTTAATTCTGTCAAGTTTAGACCTTTGTTGTTTTTTTCCGTTCGACGGATTATGGGATAAAAATGTAAGAGTTATCTCGGTCAAACTTGGCACACTGCATTTAAACACACGTCTTCAATATAAAGTGCAGTAGCTAGAAGCTAGCTTAATTATACCTGGAAAGAGATAATGCTGGTCTTTGGGATTAATATTCATTTTCTTTGACATTTTTTCAGGGTTTTCTGATTGCAACAGATGAATTCCAATGCCATAGTTGAATAACCTGAATTTAAAAAGTAGACACCAATCCGAATTACTAACACACGTATAAACGTAGTTTTATATACATAAACCAAAAACAACTAAAGATATTATAGTTACCAAGCTCCATGAAAATTAAATGAATTGGTAAAAACCCTAGAACATTTTGATAAAAATCCAGAGATTCCTTTGCTGATCTGCATAGAAGTGAGATATGATTCATGGATGTAATTGGTAGAGGACCTTCCATCAAGAAACTAATTTAAGCTGCTATGTATATGATCAAGAAGCGGAAATAGGGGTTTCGACCTATGGATATGGATGTATCAAAGCAACAAGTTGAGAAGATTTTGTAATTGTGACTGTGTGCTTCTTAAATTTATAGACTCTTTTGGAAAACATGTGCCACTCATTGAGCAATACCAATATTGCTGATAGGGACACACTTACATCTCGGACACATCCAGTCTCAGGCTACTGGTTATTTGAACAAAGGTTGGGTGAGCAGAATAACCCTTTTTAAAACTTTAAATTTATATACTAACACGTGCATCATCACTTAAACCGCTATTATTTTTCTCTGGATTACTGTAAGTATCATCAAGTCAATTTATGTGGTTCATAATCCATATCAAAATGGTAGTTCATTTGTACGGATTACCCCATTGTTGCACGTGGCGCACAAGAGTTCCACTATAAACAATAACCACACGCGCCAATGACGTATCCAATCAAGATATGCTTATACTAAATTACATGCGGTCACCATCTATACGAAAGAGTTGTTGGGTTGCCATTTATGTGGTTCCTCGTACTTGCAATCTAACACCAGCACTTTTGTGGCTCGGAATAAAGTTTGCCTTCAAGAGTTGGGGCATGAAACTATTCTATTAGGCTCGGTATGCACTGGAAGGAACATACAGGTACAGCTGTTTAGTAGAAAATCATTCATTCGAGTGAAGTTTAAGGCCGGTTCCCTATGGGGTGGCTAACCCACCCATTTGCCATGCCAGCTGGCCTGGCAAACTGGCCGCGCCACTATGGGGAAAAAGATAAGCGATCGAGTCTCCATCTAGCGGTCGAGACTACACCGCTAGCGATCTCATTTCGATCGCCCGGTCTAGTTACACCGCTAGCGATTTAAACTCGACCGTCTTCGGTCGGTGCTCTACCGCCTATAAATACCACCATTCCCTTTAGTTTTCATTCACACAAAAAAATTCTTCCCTTCTCTAGAGAGCAGACTAGAGCGATTTTTTACTTAAAAATGAGTAGTTCCAAAACAAATAGACAAAGGAAAAGAAACAGGAAAGAAAAAGGAAAATCTGTTGCAGATAGTGATATCGTATGGGTTCAGGATAAACATCAAGAGTTCGCTAATGTTAGGCTGGTGTAACATCTACGCATTTATGTAACCATCCCGAGCGAGTTCTGTTACCTAAATTAAGAGGTGGGTGGTCTGAGCTAACCGAAGTGTTTGGGTTACTCCCCGAAGTTGTTCAAGAATCCATGAGAAGATATTCTTGGCAGCGTTTATATTTCATGAAAGGCAAAAACCACAGGACTCAAGTTGTGCGAGTTATTTGTGAACGTTGGTGGAACACTGCAAATACGTTTTTTTTCAAGGATTTCGAGTGTGGTAAGTTCTATTTTTCCATTCAATAGTTTAATTTTTAGTTCATAAACAAATTTTAATTTTTAGAGATTCAATTTTTTAGTTTGATACAAATTTTAGTTCCACATACAAACTTTAATTTTATGACCATGTTGTTTTTAGGGTTCACACCGTTAGATTTGTACATGTTGACTGGAATAAAAAGTGAGGGTGAAATAATACAATTTAACCAATTAAACTGGATATCAGAAGGAAGATGGAAACAACTACTTCCCTTGTACTCAAATGATACTGAAGGAAAGCCAGAATCCAGATAGTTACACTCATTTGGATTAAGAGTGTCTGGGTTGAAGGCTTTTTTGAGCCGTTACTATGCCAAGGGGATAAACAGAGCTGAAGATTATCCCGAGCTTGAACGTATTTTTGTATTATGGATGTTAGGACAAGTTTTTTCCCCCAATGGTAGCTCAGTGTCATTAATTGGTTTTATGGACTCTTTAGAAGATTTAACTAAAGCGCCAAATTATGATTGGGGTTCTGCAATTTTAGCTGAGCTATACATATGTCTCGGTGATTGCTCATGTAAGAAGACAGATAGCTTTAATGGATTTTGGGTCGTATTGGAGGTAAGAACCACAATCCCTTTCTATTTATTAGATTTACTATCGAGTTGTCAAACTAGTGGTGAATGTACTAACACATCAATTTTCGTCAATGTTATTTTTCAGTATTGGTGGTATACTTACTTTAAGGTCAGCAAACATGATCTTCACGATACACGATTAATTTTTCCAGTCGTGTACAAGTTCAAAGTTGATAATTGGATTGTTCAGATTAATGATGGTCAAAATGTCGCTGCTGTTCAGAGGATGCAACAACTGTGCAGAACTAGTATCAACATTACGCCAATGCCGTATACAGGAATTGACGAGTTCCATGAACCAACGGCACAAGCCATGCTACAGTTAAGCCTTAGGCGACTTGTGTTTTACAGTCCAATTAGTGGTCAGGGTATTTGGTACTACGGAGAAAGACATATGTTTCGGCTACAAGGAAAAGGTAAAAGCAATCAACCCGTTTCCAACTTCAATAATTGCATATGATGATTGGATAAAGTTGATAAATAATGGACATCCTTGGGAAGAAGCTGAAGATTTGATCCAAATTCCATAAGATGACTATGATTACTTCAGCTGGTTTCAAAAGGTATGCAAGCTAAATATTGATGTTCATCCACAAAACTTAGGTAGTGTTTGGTACTACGGAGAAAGACATATGTTTCGGCTACAAGGAAAAGGTAAAAGCAATCAACCCGTTTCCAACTTCAATAATTGCACATGATGATTGGATAAAGTTGATAAATAATGGACATCCTTGGGAAGAAGCTGAAGATTTGATCCAAATTCCAGAAGATGACTATAATTACTTCAGTTGGTTTCAAAAGGTATGCAAGCTAAATATTGATGTTCATCCACAAAACTTAGGTAGTGTTGACTTTCCAGCAATTGGCAATTTGCCACTTACAGATCTTCCATCCCAACCTCCACCACCGACGGGCGAAGCATATACGTACCCTAGCAATCAAATGGGGTCGTCAAATATGCCTCCAATATCTTGGGAAGTCCAGACTTTATCACCAAGTGGAGATATTGTTACAGTTCCACTTACTAGTAAAGGTCTGCAGCAGAGATATCCATACTATGGTGTGGTGGCATCACAAGAAGAGTATCAGAAGCAGATGAACAATTTTTCGCTTTTTATCAATCAATTCCAGAATTTTCACTTGACGCAGATGCAGATACTGAGGTAGAATATGAGTTATGAATTTCCCGAGACTCCGTTAGGGTCAAGTTCTCAAATGCCCGGTGATAGCAATGCAAGAAGTCGTGGAAGTGGAAGTCATGCAGGTCGTAGAAGTCGTCATGACACTCCAACTATGGTGGAAGAGACTCAGCTACCACCAGCAACAAACGTGGAGACGGATTTCCAGTCTCCTATTGGTTTCATGCCCCAAGGTCCTGTAATTACTCCTGGTGGTGGCGTAAATATGGATGCATTTAGGCAATCCGTAATTTATACCCCAACAATTTCATCATTTCACCGATATCAAGTACCTCCAAATCAACCATCTCCGGTACCATTTAAAGGTTATGAATCACATGATTCTACTCAACCACCATCTCAGAGTCCAAATAATGAATTTTCACAAGATCAAACAGGATTAGGGGAATATATATTTGGTAATCGTTAGTTTGATAGATAAATGTTAATCGTGGTTTGTTTAAATCGTTAATATAATTGCACTTTTGTTTGATAAATAATAATCTTCATTTAAAGTTTTCTATTTAAGTTAAAATTGAGAACTTAAAATTGATACATTAGATTAAATTTGGGAAACACTTTTAAGATTTCATAACAACTTGCATATCGGAACTGCTTTCCGTTGTCACAGAGCCACTTTGCACGACATCTTTGATCAATCTCCAGCAGGGTTTCACCACTTCTCATGTTTCGAGTCTCTTCCCTTATCATACCAATATACTTGTTAACATTCTCAGAAATTATGGAGAACCAAGCACTCAACACCATCGAATCACGATTGTTGAGGTTTGTTGTTTCTTCTTCAAATTTCAGTAAAACGTGTCCCCAAAACGGAATAAGTCGTAATGCGCCATCAACGATTGGATGATTAGTGAAGAAAACATAATTCCTGCAGATGCATTCATCTTCTAACGTGCTAAATTTGCGCTGCTGTGCAACTCTCCAACTATTTGCTCTTCTTATTTCATTTTGCACACTCGCTCGAAGTTCAACTCTTTGATTTTCGGCCGCATGTTGCTCTTCTATGAATTGAGCCATAGATATGTTTTGAGCCATTGAAAAATCTAAGAAAATAGGAAGAAGGTGTGAGTTAAAATGGAAGAGGAATTTGGTATTTATAGGGGGGAGATTTATGGTCGTTGGATAAGATTCTATGTAGCGGCGTAGACTAGACCGGCCGGTCCTACAAAAGCCGACGGTGTACAAAACACCGAACGGTGTAGTCGACCGCTCGGTAAAAACTTGACCTGGCCTAGCTAAGTGGCAAATTTGTCACTTAGACATGCCAGTTTGCCAGCTCCATAGTGGGTGCAAAAATGGCAAACTCTCAAGTTTGCCATGCCCATAGGAACTGGCCTAACTACCCTAATACTTCTACAAAATAAGGCCTCCGCGACTCCAATAGAATATGACTGCTACATGGAATTACCAAATGTGTATAAAACAAAATAATTCTGACCATCGAATAACCGATCATGAATGATAAAATGACAATGTTCAAGGATATGCCCTGCACAAGAAAATATAAAATTGGAACGGTACATAAAAAATTAACATGGCTCTGTGCACAAATATCACCCAAAATCTAGAGCTAGTGTTATTATTTAAGGTAGGTAAGCTCAAGTGAGAATAAGCAACTTAATCATGCTCTACTTACCAAAGTTGCATGGAGAATAAGCACTCAACCTGACTTATTGTGTGTTAAGCTTCTGAAAGCCAAGTACTTCAAGGATAAAGAATTTCTTCACATACAAAAAGAGAAAAACAATTCTAGTTGGATCTGGAAGGGAGTGGAAGTTGGGCTTCAAAATCTTCAACAAAATGTTTGCATGGAAATTAAAATGGAAGGAAAACAAGAATCTGGTGTGATACCTGGATAATTAATCTGGACACTAAGCCAATACCATCTTATCCAATGCATCTTAGTTTTGAGTTTGTTTCTGAACTTATACTCCCAAATTCTTCTGAATGGAATATAGACTTACTTCACATTCTATTCTCAGCTGATGTGGTAGAAAAGATTTTAAAGATGCAAGTTCAGTTAAAGGAGGAAGATATTATCAGATGGAGGAATACTAGAGATGGGTTATTCACAGTAAATAGTGCTTATAATAAACTGGTTGAAAACAACTTTCTGCAATATGAAGCCATCAACACTGTCCCCAAGACTATCTGGAAATCACTATGGAAAATGGAAGCACCTCACAGGGTGAAATTATTTATATGGAAGTGTTTAAAAGAAATTGTCCAAACAAAAGACAAGGTTGCAAGATATAATAATGGCTTGGAGTCTACCTGCACAATCTGTAATCAAAAAGAGGAGACAATTTTTCATCTATTGTTAGAGTGCCAACATGCAAGAACAGTTTGGAGAAACATAGGCATTAATGTGGATCAAGTTGTTCTCAACTGTGATATCATAAAGGAATGGATCATCTCTTGGTTCAACACCCAGCATTCAAATGGAAGAGCAGAAGATCATACTTGGAGGATAACATTAATGGTTGGCTGTTGGGTCATATGGAAGGAAAGATGTGAAAATGTCTTCCAACAAAAAACACTTAATCCTCTTTCTACTGTTTCTAGGATTAATTTTCATCTTCATAACTTCTCTCTTGCAGCCAAGAATAGCATGCCTGAACAACCTCTACAACATACTATCTCTGCAAATTTAGAACATGTTACAAGAGTTTTTGTAGATGCTTCTTTTGACAAACTAACATATACTTCTGGCACTGGAATGGTGCTATTGTCCTGTGCAGGTACCTATGATGGAGTTAAAGGATCGTATGCAGACGGAGTGATTGATTCAGAAGCTGCAGAATGCATGGCTATACTGGAGGCTCTTAGTTGGATTAAGAAACTTAATATTTCTGAAGTTCAACTCATGGCAGATGCAGAAATGGTGATGCAGTCTATATTATCTAATAATATGTTAGTCAGATGGGAGAATAATCATTTGATTAGAAAAATTAAAACACTTATGTCTTCTTTTAAAGTTTGTAAAATCTCTCATGTTAAGAGAGATGTCAATAATTTAGCCGATAGTGTAGCTAAAAGAGTCAGGAAAGACAAACTTCTTCTAGAAGAATACATGGATTACTCTCCATGGATATCTTCATTGTTTCAAAGGCTTGCAGTGCCTGAAACTGCATAAGAAATACATCTTTCGTTTTATCAAAAAAAAAGGTAAGCTCAAGTGAATCGTTTCGGACCTACAGCACGATTGAAAATTTACTCAAGGCAGACGCAGAAGTCAGAACCCCAAGGTAAAATGTAACTTTAAAAAACCACTCTATGAAGACAATCTTTAGATCCATCACTCCTGTGAAGCTTTTGCGTTCGTCGATCTCTCTCGCTACCCAACCGTTGTCTTTAAATCCATCAACTTTGATTGATGATTTCACCAAGTTTTGCAATCAAAGAGACCTTCCCAAAGCCATTAACGCACTGGGTCGTCTTCAAAATCATGGAATTCGAGCTGATGCCATTACTTATTCTGAACTCATCAAATTATGTGTTTCTAAAGGTGCCATTAAAGAAGGCAAGATTATTCACAACCACCTTTACTCAAATGGGAACGAGCCTGCAGTGTTTTTAAACAATGTTCTGCTCAATATGTATGTAAAGTTTAACTCATTAGACAAAGCACGTCTATTGCTTGATCAAATGCGTGAGAGAAATGTTGTCTCATGGACTACTATGATTTCCGCTTTTTCTAAAGCGAAGCTCAATGAAGAAGCGTTGAGGTATCTGGTTTTGATGTATAGAGAAGGTGTTATGCCTAACATGTATACTTACTCGTCGGTATTAAAAGCATGCGATGGATTAGAGACCCTGAGGCTATTGCATTGTGGTATAATTAAGAGCGGTTTGGATTCTGATGTTTTTGTGCGGAGTGCTTTGATTGATATTTACTCAAAATGGGGTGAATTGGACAATGGGTTGTTAGTTTTTAATGAGATGATTACAAGGGATTTGATTGTTTGGAACTCGATTATAGGAGGGCTCGCTCAGAATGACAAGGGTGATGAAGCTCTAAATATGTTTAAGGGCATGAAACGAGCTGGCTTTCCGGCTGGGCAAGCTACGTTGACTAGTGTTTTGAGAGCTTGTACTGGTTTAGTATTATTAGAACTGGGGAGACAAGTTCATGCGCATGTGGTCAAGTCTGAGGAAGATTTGATTCTTTATAATGCGCTTCTGGATATGTATTGCAAGTGTGGGAGTTTGGAAGATGCAGATTCTGTTTTCCAGCGGATGGCAAACAAAGATGTGATCTCTTGGAGCACCATGATTGCAGGCTTGGCACAGAATGGGCAAACCTTAAAAGCTCTGAAACTGTTCGATTCGATGAAAGATTCAGGAATTGCTCCTAATTCCATTACTATATTGGGAGTGCTTTTTGCTTGTAGCCACGCAGGTCTGGTTGAAGATGGATTGTACTGCTTTAGGTCGATGAAAAGGCTTTTCGGGATTGAACCTGGGAGAGAACACTATGGATGCATGGTCGATCTTCTTGGAAGGGCAGGGAAGCTTGATGAAGCTGTTCAGTTCATCCATGGAATGGAAATTCAACCGGATGCAGTAACTTGGAGGACTCTGCTCGGTGCATGTAAAGTCCATAAAAATGTGGAAATAGCCATCTATGTTGCAAAGGAAGTTCTGAAACTGGATCCCCAGGATGAAGGGACTTACATACTGTTGTCTAATATCTATGCAAATGCAAACAGGTGGGAGGACGCTGGAGAAGTAAGAAGGAACATGAGAGACCAAAGAGTGAAGAAAGAACCAGGTTGTAGTTGGATTGAAGACAACAAGCAAGTTCATCTTTTTGTTGCAGGGGATAATTCACATCCAAATATCGATAAGATAAAGACTGAGCTGAACCTATTGATCAAGAAATTATCAGGAATGGGTTATGTCCCAGACACAAATTTTGTATTGTATGATCTCGAAGGGGAACAAAAGGAAGATTCTCTCCGTTACCACAGTGAGAAGTTGGCTATTGTATTTGGTCTTATGAACTTGCCAAAAGAAAAGCCTCTTCGGATCATGAAGAACCTCAGGTTCTGTGGTGACTGCCATACATTCGCGAAACTCGTATCAAAAGCTGAAAGCCGGCATATTGTGATTAGGGATCCTGTTCGGTTTCACCATTTTAAGAATGGGGTGTGCTCCTGTGGAGATTATTGGTAGGGAAGATAGATTTTCAAGCAATTATCGGAAATCCATGTGATCGTACAGAATAAAGTCTGTACAACTCAACTGGCAGTGTTGGGAGGTTGCAAAATTATGAACTAGAAGAGGGTATCAACAAAACACCGAGATACCTGAACGAGTCTGTCAGTTGTTCTCCAGATGAATTTTAAAACAAATATCTGCTGCAATTCATTATATTACATGAGGCTAATGCATCTATTAGATGCCAGTCTTACAACTCTTCTCTGGAAGCTTTATCGCTATCTGACCCAACATAAGAGGTGAATTCTTTTATGATCGACTCATACATCTGAATCCCTTTCAAGTACTCCGCCTGGTTGAGGAACTGAGGACACAATGAAGAAATAACATTAGATAGCAAACATTCTACCTGTAGCTATGTATGCTTTGCAGTCCCTGCATGTAATTTTTGGATATTTGATCTGAGATTATGAATACCTTATCTATTCTCTGTGCAAGTAGAATCAAAGTTTTACCTCGTTATGGTCATGAAGCAGAATTGGTGTACTAGCCATTGGAGAGAATCCAATTGCTGGTATTCCTTGGTCCCGGAAATATTTAGCATCAGTGGAGGCTGGGAAAACCTCAGGCTTACCAAGTTTTCCATTTGCTTTCTTTACAGCTTTCTCTAACAATTTCCACCATGCGTATGAACTATCAGTAGGAGAGATATGAGCCTTTCCAGACTTGTCATCTGTTGGAGTTTTCGGCTTATACTGCCGAAGCTACAAAATGGTTGGAAACTGGTTAAGAAAATAGCATTCTGAGTTGTACTAAGCCTAAAGAAGTCTCCAAGATAGTAAGACCATAGTCAGTATCTACTGCAGTGATTGGAAGAACAAAATGGAAGATGTAATAACAAATGGCCGTTTCATATCGCGCTTATTTCATTAGCAGAAACAAAATATCCTAGATGGTTTTTGTACCTCAAATGTCATGTTGCGGGTAGAAGGTGCCCATTCTTCAGAAATTCTTTTCTCCAATGAAGCTGGATCAGCAAATGGTGGGAGTCGAATATCAAAACCTGCCTCGGCTTCAGATGGTTGCAGATTCATGACGAACCCCTGAGGGGAAGATAAAAATTAAGCGAAGTCAGTAGGAAAAAGGAAAACACTTCTGAACATTTGACAAGGAGAACTGCTAGTCTAAGTACTTTAAGCTCTACATACTGTTGGAGATGGTGTTCCAGATTGCAAGAAGGCCATATTAACCGAAATGACTTCACCCTCGGCTTTTAACCCTGCTTTCACCATATCGAACTGTGACGCCCTAAATCTCCTCACACTTTCAATGCTCTTCAACAGATTCTCCATTGCACTGTTGTCATAAAGCTTTGCACCATGTCCTGGTGATCCAGTCGCTTTAATCACTAGACTCCAAGCGCTTCTCTCCGCGTAAAAAATCCTGTAAGTCTCATTTGGCGAAGCCAAACCTGTATTATAACATGAAAGGAAAGATGAACATCACCAAGTTCAACCAGTTAGCCGCTACTCTATTACAGACAAAACGATATTATAGCTGAAATCAATTTCAAAACTACTAATGGCAAGAAAATTGACAATACCCTCATCAAGGACAATTCCAACATTCATTTTGCTAAAGATTTCAGACTCTGTTAGTTTCTTGGCACCTGTACGACCACCAATCTCTTCATCAGGGACAAAAGACAAATAAACAGTTCGAATTGGTTGAAAACCAGAAGTTTTCAATCTCCGAATGGCTTCAAGATACTGCAATCCAACACATTTCATATCCTGTGAACCTCTGGCATAGATATCACCTAATTCATCAACATTTGCATCGAAAGGCGGATTAATCCACTTAGAATGTTCTGCTGGGACAACATCTGTGTGTGAATTCAGAAGGATTGAAGGGAGATTTTGGTTCTTGCCAGTCCACTTAAGTAGAACCACAGGCTTTCCCTTGACAAATTCTAAGGTTTCAAATCCTAGATTTAGTGATTTAGCTTGAGAAATTATGAAATCTGCAGCTTCGTAGTATTTGGGATTTGGATGAGCTGTGTTGATTTGTAGGAACTGTTGGAACCTAGTGATGATCTCAGTTGATGATTGAACTGAAGATGTAATGAGAAAGAAGAAGAAGATGGTGATGATAGCGTTGAGAGAAACCTCCATGTTTTTGTTTGTCAGTAGCCAGAACGGGAGTCTGAGAGATGACTTCCAAGTCTTCGACAAAGACTACAATCGTAAGTTGGTGGATTCCATTGGCTCAACCTAACTCCATCCACATATAGCAGTTGGTGACACAATAATACTTGTTTAATCAAAAAGGAGTTGGTCTTTCATTGAGTTGATATATTAATGGGTGGTGTTCCACACAATTTACAGAACTGCATAAAGCAATGAAAGAAGACTCACTGAAAGACAAGGGTCTTTGGATGAGAACCTCAAGTTCTGGTGAGTGGTGACTGCCAGTGTCATGCATTATCGGAAACTGAAAATTCGTATTTTATCAAGATTGGGGATCCTGTTTGTTGTCACCATTCTAAAGGTGGAATTTTCTCCAGTGGGGATATTCTCCAGGCAGTAACATCTGTATTTAGAAACAAGTATTATTAACAGTACAAGGAAATACTCCAGTACTTCCAGTTATATGGAGGCTATAGGAGATTACAAGCTCCATTGGTGAGCATTAAATGACAAGATGAGTATCTTCACTATATCACACAACACTAACACATTGTTAGAAATGAGATAGGCGCGGTGTTACTATCTTACAACTCTTCTCTAGAAACTGCATCACTTGTTGGCTCAATATAAGAAGTGTATTCTTTAATGATCGACTCATAAATTTCGATCCCTTTCAAGTACTCCGCCTGGTTGAGGAACTGTGGACACCAAGAAGAAATAATATACTTTTATATGTACTTTTTGCAAAGACATGATATTATCTAAAATTCTGGAATCAACAATTCAGATGTGCATGAGAATGCCCTTATCTCAGTAAGAGCAGATTTGGATATTTACCTCATTATGTTCATGAAGCAGAATGGGAGTATTGGCCATTGGAGAGAAACCAATTGCTGGTAATCCTTGGTCCCGGAAATAATGAGCATCGGTTGAGGCCGCGAAGATCTCAGGTTTACCAAGCTTGCCATTTGCTTTCTTGACAGCCCCCTCCAACAACGCCCACCATGGGTTAGAACTATCAGTTGCAGTGAAAACAGGCTTTCCAAACTTGTCATATACTGGAGTCTTCTCTTGAAACTGCGCAAGTTACAAAATGGATTAGAAACTGGTTGAGAAGGAAAAAAAAAAAAACATTACAAACTATGTGATTTTTTTAATAAATCTGAAGCAGTGCTTGCAAATAAATCCAACAGTTAGTACCTACTTCAAAAATCGTGCCAGTTCTAACTATTGGAATGAGGTTAACAAAACAAGTTTTCTGTTGACTCTGTTCGCAATAGGACTGCAGAGTGCTGCAATCCTATTGCACCCCAGTAAACAGTGTAGTCTAGATATTTTACCCATTAAGGGTATAGTTGTAACTGTGTATAAAATGTGTATAAGAAAGGAGTCTCTCCTGTGAGTGAAATTTTACACTCTTTCAATCACTCTCTCTCTGTACTGATACATGTCAGCAAAAGGTTTTCAACAGCAAATCTAATCCCCTACATTTTTACCACAATCCTTTCTAAGCCTTCCCCAATGGTACCATGTTGATACTTGATAGTTAACCCCGGGCTTAGTAAGACTCGTGTAGCAGTAATGATGTTTCTATGTTGTTATATTCAGATGTCTTGCAAGTTGTACCAAAACTAAATAAATGGAGAAGAACATACCACCAGTAAAATTGGCGTTTAAAGAAAAAGTGATGACCATCTGGTCGTTTCTTATTAAAAATTAATAACTCGCAGAAGTTAATGTCAGAGTTGCTTCCTACCTCAAATGTCATGTTGCGAGAAGAAGGTGCCCATTCTTCATAAATCCTTCTCTCCAAGGAAGTTGTGTCAGCAGTTGGTGGAATTCGAATGTCAAATCCAGCCTCAGCTTCAGATGGCTGCAGATTCATGACGAACCCCTACAGAAAGATAAAGAACAAATCAAGTCAGTAGGTAGAAGAAGACACTATGTAAATTGGAGAATGGTATCCGTATAAGCAATGCAGATAATCTATACGAGTTTGCCGGCTCAAATCCATGAAACTCTATGCACATTCATAAAAAATCTTAACCCAAATTAAAAAAGGGCAAGTCTCAGTATTATAAGCTCTACATACTGTTGGAGTTGGCGTCCCAGCTTTCAAGAAGGCCATATTGACCGAAATAACTTCACCCTCAGCCTTCAACCCTGCTTTCACCAGATCAAACTGTGACGCTCTAAACCTCCTCACAATTTCAATACTCTTCAACAGATTCTCCATTGCACTGTTGTCATAAAGCTTTGCCCCATGGCCAGGAAGTCCAGTCGCTTTAATCACTAGCCACCATGGGCTCCTCTCCGCATAAAACATCCTGTAATTCTCATTTGGTGAAGCCAAACCTGGAACACAACATGCAGGAAGGATCAATAAGCCAAGTGATTCAAGAGTTCTTCAGTAAAGTTTCACAAGCTTGTTGTATCTTGTAAATTTGATATAATATCACTGTGGCACCTCAGTCTTAAATATCAAATTTTCCAGACAAGTCGATTTTAAGACACTACTGCTATTCCGACCAATAGAAAGTTCCAGGAAAAGGGGGTCCAAGTGATCCTACACATATTGACTGTGCAGGGCATTGTGGAGCTTACACTACACGGCCATGTTCCGTCAAGATAGTCTACCTAGGATATTCCTTGCTAGGATGATGAACCAGTGGCGAGTGTGTGGACTATGTTGATGATTGTCTATCTAACAGTTCTTGGTGTTGAAGGTTTTGTAGTCACCAAATTATTGATGAAAATATTGATCAAAAAAATTATTGATGAAATGGATTCTCCGTAATAATAGTTTTGCTAACCTATATAAATAAATAAAAATACTCATAAACTGTAATTTAAAGCAAGTGGAAGAAAATTGAGAATACCCTCATCAACGACAACTCCAACATTCAACTTCTTGAATTCTTCGGACTCAGCAAATGACTGTGCACCAGCCAGACCACCAATCTCTTCATCAGGTACAAAAGATAAATAAACAGTTCTAATTGGTTCGAAACCAGAACTTTTCAATCGACGAATCGCTTCGATATACTGTAATCCGACACATTTCATATCTTGTGATCCTCTGGCATAAATGTTGCCTAATTGATCGACGTTTGCATCAAACGGTGAGTGCTTCCATTTATGGTGTTCTACTGGGACTACATCTGTGTGTGAATTCAAAAGGATTGAAGGGAGATTTTGATTCTTACCGGTCCATTTGAGGAGAACTAAAGGCTTTCCCTTGACATATTCTAGGGTTTCGTATCCTAAGTTTAGTGATTTGGCTTGTGAAATTATGAAATCTGCAGCTTCATAGTATTTAGGATTTGGTTGAGCTGTGTTGATTTGTAGGTATTGTTGGAACCTGATGATAATCTCAGATGGATTATCTGAGTCTGTTGATGACTGAACTGAAAATATAAAGAAGCAGAAGAAGATGGCGATAGAGTAAAGAGAAACCTCCATCTAGAACAGAGGAAGAGAGATGACTTCAAGTCTTTCACAAAGACTAGAGTAAGTAGGTGGATTCCAGTGACTCAACCCAACTTAATCAGCATAAAGTAGTAGAAGTTATACAAGACTTCTTTAATCAAAAGGAGATCGATTCTTTTAGAGTAGTGACGCTGTTTATGTCATGTATACAGGGCTAGGATGCTTTTGAATCATCCTTTATTTTGCTGTTATAGCTAAAAATGAAAAATCAATTCTCTGTACACCTGTTATTTAAAAATTTCAGCGTTGAAAGAAATAACATGTTATCCAGGTACATTTTATGACAAGAAGAATCTGCTCGGTTACACCATAAATCAGAAGCTAATGCATCTCTTGGAATGAGTTACGAACTGTGCCAATATTTTTACAGGATGTATTGCCGAAGCTAATGCATCACCAGGAATGAGCTTAAGAACTGCATTACTATTTTACAACTCGTCTCTTGAAGCTTCATCGCCTGCAAGCTCAATGTAAGAAGTGTATTCTTTTATGATTGACTCGTACACTGCAATACCTTTCAAGTACTCTGCCTGGTTGAGGAACTGTGGACACAATGAAGAAAATAGTATCAGATGAAGAACATCCTTCTAGTTGTTTTAATTTTGTGGTTGATACGTGCTGTCTCCTAATGCTGATGGTAAATAATGATGAAACCAATGTGTTCCTGAACCTATAAATTCAGACTTTTTTCAGATATTTACCTCATTATGGTCATGAAGCAGCACGGGTGTGTTAATCATTGGAGAGAAACCAATCGCTGGTAATCCTTGTTTCCGGAAATAGCGAGCATCAGTTGAGGCTGGGAAGATCTCAGGCTTACCTAGCTTTCCGTTAGCTTTCTCTACAGCCCCTTCCAACAACTTCCACCATGGGTTAGAATTATCGGTAGCTGTGACAAACTTCTTTTCAAAATTGTATCCCTGCTGCTTAAACTGCCGAAGTTTAAAAACCTAGTTAGTATACACCAAAAATGCAAGTACTATCCCAGCTTCTTGAAAACAAATATTCTCAAGATAAAAAACAAGCCTTAATTATTGTAATTCTTATGAACTCTAACAACTATAGTATTGCCATAGCGTAGGCCACTCCGAGGGAAGAAGGGGGCAACAGGGTATGGTGAGATCAACGAAGTGCAAACCAAGCAAACTACCACTAAAACAAAATAGCACATTTGTGAAAACTTCAAAGAAGATGGGTTTTTAGGCTTCAGTAGCTTGATGAAATAGCTAATACATAAGGAAACCCTGATTCGGTTGTATATCAAAGGATAGAGGTGAATAAGCTCAAACTTATGTGGGAAAGATAGATTTCTCACAGCAAAGCAAGCCAATTTGTAGATAACATATAATTGACATTTCCGAGAGTAACTTGGTACATGTATTTAGTGATAGGCATTCCAGTAATAATGTAATATCCATACCTCAAATGTCATATTGCGTGATGAAGGTGCCCATTCTTCAGAAATCCTTTTCTCCAGGGCTACGGGATCAGCAGTTGGTGGAACTCTAACATCAAAACCAGCCTCAGCTTCAGATGGCTGCAGATTCATGACGAAGCCCTGATGGAAGATAAATGCATTAGCATAAGATGGTAGGAGCGTAAATTAACTAGTTAGAAACCTAAACATGATTTAAGATATAAAAATCATATTTGCGAGATCATAGTATCTGAGAGGACAGTTCTCTTATCGCTAAAAATTTATAAGAGTTTTTCAACATTTCTTGGTCCAAGACAATGCCACTTAGTGCACGATTCAGTTAACAACTGGATCGTTAACAAAACTTAACTCTTGCAGTAAGTATTTTAAGCTCTACTTACTGTTGGAGTAGGTGTTCCAGCTTTCAAGAAGACCATACTCACTGAAACGACTTCACCCTCAGCCATCAATCCTGCTTTCACTAAATCAAACTGTGACGCCCTAAACCCCCTTGCGCTCTCAATACTCTTTAACAGATTCTCCATAGCACTATTATCATAGAGCTTTGCCCCGTGGCCAGGGAGTCCAGTAGCTTTAATCGTAAGCCACCATGCACACTTCTCCGCATAGAAAATCCTATAATTCTCATCTGGCGAAGGCAAACCTGTGGTATAACATCACAATAACAAACATCATTAGTAAACGATTCACATTTCCATTGGATACAGTAGCATCAAACACACTCACAATTGAAGCAGTGCCATTATATTGAACTATGAGCCATTCACAATTTATATAAGAGCAAGATGTTGTCAACATGGACATGGTACTAGCCTTGAACTAAATAACACCCACATTCATTAAAGGAAGTAATGTAAAGAAATAAAAAAAATTACCCTCATCGAGGACGATTCCAACATTCATCTTCTTGAATTTCTCGGATTCGGCGAACTTCTCCGCACCATCATGACCACCAATCTCTTCATCAGGTACAAAAGACAAATAAACAGTTCGAATCGGTTGAAAACCAGACCCTTTCAATCTCCGAATCGCCTCGAGATACTGCAATCCAACACACTTCATATCCTGTGAACCTCTCGCGTAGATATCACCGAATTCATCAACATTCGCATCGAATGGAGAATGATTCCACTTATGATGCTCAGCTGGTACAACATCTGTGTGTGAATTCAAAAGGATTGAAGGAAGATTTTGATTCTCACCAGTCCACTTGAGAAGAACTAAAGGTTTACCATTCACAAACTCTAGGGTTTCGTATTCTAAGTTTAGGGATTTAGCTTGGGAGATTATGAATTCTGCTGACTCATAGTATTTAGGATTTGGATGAGCAGTGTTGATTTGAAGGTATTGTTGGAATCTAGAGATGATTTCTGGTGATGATTCGACTGGGAGTATGTATAAGGAGAGGAAGATGATGAAGCTGATGTTAATGATTGAGTGAAGAAAAAGTTTAATTTTGAGTTTATCCTCCATGATTAATGTTTCAGAGAAGACCTACTAGTGAGAGAGACTGTATAATACGATGATTAGTAAAACTCTAGTAAACGCTTAATTGTTGGGATCAGATTCTGTCTTATCAGGGTCTTGTTGGCAAATCGAATAAATTCAGAGGCTCGCATGTTCGAGGCACTCAGTGTGGCTCAGCCTCATCACTACAGCTAAACGTTGAGCATTGGTCCCATAAGAGCAAATCCAAACGAGCAAACGATGGACAGGGCAAATGATCAAACTAGATAGGCCCATCTCATCATCTCAAGTTGAGTCGATTGAACCTCAGTCGAACGACCTACCCTGGGTCGAGATGACCGGGTTGTCCTGAATCGGTAACAGCTAGCTCATCCAACTGCTATATTCTCATCAAAATTTAATTATTTTCGTTTCCAAAGTCACTCATTCTCCACCCTTTACACCCATAATTTCCGAGCAACTGTATATTAATCCTGCGGAGTTTATCGTAAACGAAGATTTATCTCTTCGTAGAAACTTTTTAATATGTTATATGACTAAAGGTGCAAGATGACAGTAAAATGGTTTAGTGAGTGTAAATCATTTGAGGAGAGTTTATAAATACTTCTACATGGATACCGATAACCTGAATAGCCATAATGTAGTTGGGTTGTTTTGTCGATTTGAAATTATAAGATTTCATAGCTTTGGTTCGGATTGTCATGACTATAAGATTTCAAAGCTTTGGTTCGGATTGTCAATCGATATCGACTTAAGGTAAAACTAATGTTGAAGTTGTATTACGAGCTCGAAAAGAATGACGAAGATGGGAAGTAGCAAATTTTGCTTGCGAAGCTCATTACGTAATTTTTAAGGAGTTTTTGATAACCAGTAGGATATGTCAAAACGTACATACACTGCTCAAGCAAGATGTTGGCAACAATTTTAACTAAATGTAAACTTTCTAAATAGATTAGTTTTAATTAAATATAAGGGTTTACATATATAAACTTAATCTCAATTTCAATTATAAATATTAAATTAAATTTAATTAGTTTACATAAACATAATTATAACTACTCAGCTTCACTTAAGTTGTTGGCAGACACGTCCCCCGGTACAATACTTCCAAACTCTTGATATGATCCTCTAGCTTGAAATCCTTCACCATGATTTCCAAGTCATTGATGTAATCCGTGAGCTTGAGAGCCTTCGGGATCAAATGGCCTTCTATAATCTTGATAAATTTGAGGATTTTTCTAATCATCTAAGTTGATTGAAAAACCGGGGGTCTAACAACCTCACCCAATATTTCGTTTAGGAAATCTGTATGGACAAACTCCAATATAATTCCAAGAGAATCAACTAGACAGTCAGACTAAATCAATGGAAATATATCAAAGAGTTGTATCTCTGTTTCACAATGTAATCAGCAAATCAAACAGATAGAATCCGTGAGCCTGATTATTATGTGAAACAACTTGAACGGTACAAAAGACCAATGTTCAAGTGTCAGTCAATTTATATCAACAACCAAAGGTTGGATTATCTATTTGATTGAACTACGCACAACTTGTGATATTTCAATTATATAAACAAATATAATGCGAAAAAGAAATAACACAGACACCGGAAATTTTGTTAACGAGGAAACCGCAAATGCAGAAAAACCCCGGGACCTAGTCAAGATTTGAACACCACACTGTATTAAGCCGCTACAGACACTAGCCTACTACAAGTTAACTTCGGACTGGAATGTAGTTGAGCCCTAACCAATCTCACACTGATTAAGGTACAGTCATGTTCCTTACGCCTCTGAATCCCAGCAGGACTCTACGCACTCGATTCCCTTAGCTGATCTCACCCACAACTAAGAGTTGCTACGACCCAAAGTCGATGACTTGATAAACCAATCAGTCTCACATAGAAAAGTCTATTGAATAGATAAATCTATCTCCCATAGAAATACCTACGAGTTTTGTTCCGTCTTTTGATAAATCAAGGTGAACATAAACCAATTGATACACCATACTTATATTCCCGAAGAACATCCTAGTAATATCAATCACCACACAATAATCTTAATCGTATGGTAGCGAAACAAGATATTGTGGAATCACAAACGATGAGACGAAGATGTTTGTGACTACTTTTTATCTTGCCTATCGGAGATTAAATCTCGATCAAATCTTAGAGAAGATAGTACTCAATCACGATAGAAAACATCAAGATCAGAACACGCAACTACAAAAAAAATAGTTGGGTCTGGCTTCACAATCCCAATGAAGCCTTTAAGTCGTTAACCTATAATGGTTTTAGAAAAACCTAGGTTAAAGGAGAATCGACTTTAGTCGCAACTAGTATCACATAGGAGTTGTGGGGATTAGGTTTCCCAGTTGCTAGAGTTCTCCCTTATATAGTCTTCAAATCATGGTTTGCAATTAATGTTACCTTGGTAACAAAGCATTCAATATTCACCGTTAGATGAAAACCTAATTAGACTCAAGTTAATATCTTTCAACCGTTAGATCGAACTTAGCTT
>JAJJMB010005585.1:2266574-2279289 GCA_023531105.1 Papaver atlanticum | reverse complement strand
CAGTACACATACGGGTATGCATACTAAGTTCTCGGACTTCAACTAACCAACCAGTACGCATACGGGTATGCATACTATGGTTCCCGGACTTGGAATAACTTGCAACAATTAGCATACAAGTACGCATACTGTGTTATATCCAATCGTGGTTAATTGTTCTAAACTCCCATTTCAATCATTGAAACATTCTTGGAAGACGACAATAGCTATCTCACAAAAACTATTAGCTTCAAAGCAATTTTCAAGTGATCGATAGAGTAGATAAACTTTTGAGTGATAGATGAGTTCAAGACTCCGCATACCTTTTGTTGATGAAGTTCCAAAAGCTCCCCTTAGTAGTTCTTCGTCTCCAATCGATGAATGTCATTAAGTCTAATGCTAAACTGTAATTTTTTTCCTAATCCGAGACTTAGCTATAAGTAGAGTAGAAATCAAGACTTAAAATTTTGGCAACTAAACTTGACAAACAAGCTTGAGATAGCAATGCGTGCGAGTTTGACCGAGCAATGCTCTAACATTGATATTTAAACTTAAGCAATTTTGATGGATTTAATATGTGACTATAGAAAAGTACTTCATATTGAGCTTTTTGTAATAATACCCTTTGGGTTTGGAAACGTGTTATTAGTTCTTTAAAAAAACGTTTATGTTTTATTTAATACTCTTGACAAGGAAAAACGGTTTATGAACTGTTTTCTGATCAAAGAGAAACTATATTGTTTCCTACTTTGTCCCAATTTCTGAAAACTAGTCACGGAACCGGTCTTATTTTTGTAAATTCCTCTTGAGTTCGCCATATATACGTATACCACACACTTGAGTCTGAGTTGTCTTATTCAAGTGTCTCTTGCAATTAAGCATGTCTCCCATGTCTCGTACCATGTCTCACGAAAACATGGAAGAAGCTCCTGGTAAGAAATACAGTATTATGTGGTCAAAAGGGAAGAAAGAAAAAAAAAATCTAATTGAAGATGAAGTGGAAGATACTACTGAGGATCATCCTCATGTGATTCTTACTTTGCTATGATCATCAAGATGTAGAACAAGATGAGATGATTTTTGCTAGTGTTGTTTATGATTTTCTTAAACAATTCGTGGAGGAAAAGTTTCAACTTGTTGAAGCTTTAGAAAGTCAAGACATGTTGAGAACTTAGTTGAAAAAGGTTTCTTATGACCTTGTCTCATGAAATCATATATCAATTATCTTCTCAATGAAGAGATATTCCCTAGAGAGTTCGTGGATGTGGGTGAAGACAAAGTTCGTGGATGCGGGTAAAGACAAACGTAAAGGCCTCAAAACCAATGATGATTCCAATATTGTCTAACCAGGTGCTTCTTTTGGCATTAGTATTTCCCTTCTTTATTTTTACTAGGTAACTCCTTGTAAGGATTTATTCTTATTACTTAAGGAGGTAGCTTATTATGTGATTCTACTAGATATTTCGAACAATATCATCTTGCATGTTTAAAGTTTATTTAATTAATTTTTATTTTGGAAGATAACTCGTAATACCTAATCTTTGTGGATTGTATGTATTGCTTATTTTGGGAGAGTTGTTCTTTTTTATCATATTTCTGGTCGTTAGAAGAGATATCTCATATGTTCTCATAGGTTAAGCTCTTAACTCTTTGTGTTCGTTATTGACTAAAAGAGAAGTAAACTATTTTGAGAATCGCAATATTGATCTTCCCACGATTACACTTTTTGTGAATATATTGCATAGGGCTCTGTAAGACGGTCTCTAGTAATCGGCTTACCACCTTGAATACGTAACTGCCAGGGAATAAGTTCGATAACTTTAATCTCTACGTTCATACATGGCTAGAGAAGATAATAATTCTTATGTGATCCATATCGCAAAAATTATCCTCTTTTTTCGTAACTGGCCTAGAGAATAGTTTTTGTCGATGATTATTATTCTCACGAAAACATTGTGTGTTAGTGCCTCTAAAATTAAGATCGATATTTCTAACTTCTTTGTTCGTAACTGGCGAGAAAAGAGAAAAATATTGGATATAAATCTACTTTGTTCGTAACCGACGAGTAAATTTGTTAATGTCCAAGAAAATCCTTCTCTTGTGGTTAGAGAAAGGTCGCTCATGTTGTTCTTTCGGGAATGATATCAATTGAGGAGAGTTAAATTTGAACTTTTTCTTAATTTCCATATCTTTGTAGGGAGTAAGGATATGGAATTATAGGAAATGCTTGTACCTATATATCTCCTTGATGAACACACCGAGTTTTCTTGGTGGAATCGTCAAAATAAAAGTTGGTATGTTTTCTCTAGTCTTGATACTCTGTTTTTTAATTCATTATGATCCCTGTTTTTCGCCTTTGCCAACAAGATATGGCTTTTAGGAGCACTATGTAAAGGGGAGTAGATTGTAATATATAGGTTTTACCTATTATGCAAAAGAAGTAAGTATTGGCTAAGGGAAGAACATATCACCATAGTATTTCTTCAAAGTTGTAGTGCAATTGAACTTTGAGGAAGGTAACAATACTAAGTTTTTGTATAATAACCATTGAGTTGGGTGATTTCATCATTCAAGAAAATCTCGAATTGAGTATTCTCGTATGTTGTTTTCGCTACGGATCTTCAACAACAAAGTTGCTGAAACGAACACATGCAGAACCATAGAAGAACGAGGAATTCAAGACGATGGTGAAGAACCAAGGAAATAAGCATAATAGATTTTGAGCTGAAGATCGACTTATTTTGAATCCATATGTATTGATACAAAGGGGCAGATTTTTAGAGCATTGCTCGGTCGAACTCATAAGATTTGCTATCTCAAGCTTGTTGACAATACTAGATGCACAAGACTATATCTGGATTTCTAGTCTATTAAAGTCAAGTTTCGGACTAGGTTTACAGGTCGGATATTGAGTATCAAACTCTACTGAATAACCCTCGAAGACGGAAGATCAAATGAAGATATTTAGAGAACTTCATCAACAAGAAGTATGTGAAGACCGAACCATTGTATTTACTCATATGAATTACCATTATATATATATGAAACTATGTCGTATAACTTATAATAGATTTAATGTTGCAAAGAAGAAATTTCAAGTCAAGCCTGTCTTGTTAAACATCTCGAAATATAATTCAAGCAATAGATGTTCATAGGTCCTTAGCAATCTTAGTTCGAAGAAATTTATTGTTCAAGAACTATATTTGCGTCATATGAATCCTTTAGAAATTTCCTAAGCAATGATATTTATATCTATGGCATTTGGGAATGTTTTTCAAAACATCAAAAGATAGTTTCAAAAAATTACTGAAATCTGGACTTAGGGTAGGTACACGTGTAACACCCCGAGTTCCATAACAGGGTCAAACCCATATGGAGATCCGAACTCGAAGCATTACGGGTCGGAAAGAGACTTATGCATACATTTTATTATATATATTTATTACAACATACACACCAAAATGAGTTTAATTGAAAAGAATTTAAATCCACTAACAACATCCTCAACATAATATTTAGAAGTGATTACATTTCAACAATGACAAGAAATAAAACCATCCACAAGTTAACTAACTTCTAAATTCCAATACCTCAATTTATGAGATATGCAAAAGATGTCAATTGGGGTGAGATGACAGCTCAGTAGAATGCATTCCCAATCTCAAAACATGCATAACAATGTCAATTAGTCAAATATCATACAACATGAGCATACGACATAATTTCGATAAAATCACTAATATAGATATTCACCCAACATGATCACCACACAAGTACATTTGTTTAATCATGAATTCACAATACAATTGTTTCTAACAAATCATTTTAAGATTTCAAAATAAAACTTCACAATATTAATATTATTTCAACAAATTATCATTCAATCATGAGTTCATAATACATATAATACTTTCAATAATTCATCCAATCAGATTTCACAATTGAGTTCATAACACCAATAATAATTTCGACAAATCTACCAATTTAGGTTTTAACAATTGAGTTCATGGTACGAATGTCCTTGGTTCGTACACCCACCTATCGTTTATCGGCACGGACAGCCTCCATCGATGGTTAGGAACAAAAATTCCTATGGGTATCATACCCATCTGCTAGCGGGGATCATTACCCATTTCATTCACGGTACGAAAACCTTGGTTCGTACATCCACTTATCGTTTACCGGCACGGACAGACGCCATCGATGATCGGGAAACACAAGTTCCCATGGGGATCATTACCCATCTAACTCTCGGGGATCATTACCCGCCGTTAGCGTGAAACCATATTTCATCTAACGGTAAAACATGAACTCATTTCAATTTTTGAAATCATTTTTACAAACAATACAAGCAACCATGGCTTAATAACATGAATTTCTTTCAAGCATTTATGCAAACAAGTTAACTGCAGCCATATTACATTATATGTTCCATGGTAATAACTTTATCTGATCATCTTAAAACTTTACAAGGACATACATGAATCCATAATATACAACATATCAAAACTTCACAGTAAACCAACGGTTAAAACAAAAGTTATCGAATTTACAAACGCATCACAAAATCTAGGCAGATAACATCATTTAAAAAAATATTCACATTAAATTCATAATATTCTCAAATCAAGCAATTTTAAAGCACAATGAAAGATAAGATATTTATCTACAACTTTTGATATCATCTCAAATCATTTTAACATCATTAAGACTGCTTAAGAACATCAAAACCACAGTAAAACGAAACTGTCCAGAAATTCAGAAACTATCACCCAAATTCAAACAAACTTTCAACGGTGAATATACGGTGGATTATTCTCAAATTTTAACTAGTGATACCCAATTATGTTATCAACCAATAATAAGGGGCTGATCATCAACAGATGCATAAAATTAAATATACGAATATTTCAGAACCCTAATGATATAATAATAAACAAAATTGAAATCAAAGAAACACAAAGAAACACAAAGAGAAAAGGGATTAAATATTCTACCTCAATTCTATTAAGACTCCACTGATTTTCCATAGTCTTCCTCTCTAAAATAAACCCTAGTTTTATCTCCTTCTTCTCCATAACTTTTAGTTTTCTCCTCCCTAAAATTCCTTTCCTAAACTTTTTGTTATAAAAATCT
Source organism: Papaver atlanticum (assembly GCA_023531105.1). Taxonomy (NCBI): domain Eukaryota; kingdom Viridiplantae; phylum Streptophyta; class Magnoliopsida; order Ranunculales; family Papaveraceae; genus Papaver; species Papaver atlanticum. The sequence continues at coordinate 2,274,174 of JAJJMB010005585.1, read as the reverse complement.
TAATAATACTAATGTTTATTTCTTTTAATTGTCTATTCATTTTCTCCTAATTTTATTTATTATTAATTATTCTATTTCCACCCTAACTTGTAGCCTTTCTAGTTCAATCAACCCACCTAGGCTAAGGCCAAGGAACAACAACCTAAGACACAAGGTCAAGTAATTTCGGTATAACCATACCCAAAACCGTAACTAAAAATACAGGGTATTACAACACGTACCTAGTACGCATACCATAAATATAGGAACCTCAGATATTTATGGAAATATGAATCGTTCACTAATGATGTTTGTTATTGTGATGTTATACCACATGTTTGCCTTCATCATATGAGAATTATAGGATTTTCTATGCAAAGAAGTGTGCATGGTGGCTTATGATTAAAGCTACTGGACTCCCTGGCCATGGGGTAAAGCTCTATGATAATAGTGTTATGGAGAATCTATTAAAGAGTATTGAGAGTGCGAGGAGGTTTAGGGAGTCGCAGTTTGATTTAGTGAAAGCAGGATTAATGGCTAAGGGTGACGTCGTTTTAGTGAATATAGTCTTCTTGAAAGCTGGAACTCCTACTCCAACAGTAAGTATGGCTTAAATATCTATGGCATTTGGGAATGTTTTTCAAAACATCAAAAGAGAGTTTCAAAAAATTACTGAAATTCGGACTCAGGGTAGGTACACGTACCTTAAAGGTTCTGGATTAAATAATGAGTATAGTACAGTACCTAGTACATGTAGTATAAAGGATCTGAGTTCGTGAACAACCAAGCGGTATGCATACCTAGTATGCGTACTGTCAGTCCCTAAATCCACCGTCAAAGCGATTTAGTTACAGTCGCGCTCCTTACGTCTCTTGAACCTCGCAAGGCTCTACGCAATTGATTCCCTTAGATGACGTCCTTTACATCCTAAGAGTTGCTTCAACCAAAGTGAATACTTTTGATACCAATATGCATCTAACAGATAAGCCTATTTGATTTCCCTTTAGATCAAAGATCAAGGCTTGGAAATATGTTTGCAATAGACAAAGCTAGCAAACTTCACAAATCTGGAACACTTACACTCAGTTAGATGTGAAGCCTGGATTATTTACCACCTTTCAAGAATAATCTTCAACTTATCAATTAAGAATAGTTTTCAGATATATATCTTAAGGAATCACAAAGTCTGAGATGAAGATATTTTTGCGATTACTATCTATCTTGCCTGAAGGAGATTATGAAAAACTCGATTACAAAACAACAATATAAAGGTACACGAACTATCAAGGTAAAAGATAGTCGGACCTGGCTTCACGAATCCGAAAGCGAAGTCTTTTAATCCTAAACCTAATTATGTTTCTCAGAGGAAACCTAGGTCAATATAGGATGACTCTAGCTATAAACTAGGACACAAAAAAGAGCATTTATATTTATCTATTTATAAATGTTCAATACTGAGGGTTGCTTAGAATTCAAGCTAACATAACTTGAGATTCAAGCAAACACTTTCTTGGTTTATATGAAACTCAAATTAGGGTTTCAAGTAAGAATGTGAGAAGTAAGTCTTGAAATTACATGGAAAAATATACACACAGTGGTCCGGGTACGTGAGCCGTGTATAATGATAGTTCTTTGGCAAATATTTCTTATGAACAAGTAAGCAATTTGATGTTCATTTAAACACTTAAGAATTTAATCATGATGCACATACACAAATGTATTAGTGATCAATGATGTCTTAGAGGTGTTTATGAGAGTCATAACAATATTAAACATATTTGAAAAATAAGTCTTTAAGCATCCGCTAAAGTTTAACTGGGACCGTTGGTGAAACGGTTTGTGAACCGTAAGGCATAGTTCACGAGTCAGGCTACAACGGTTCGTGAACCGGGTTCGCCAACCCTACTCGCCTGAGAACTCAGATGACAACGGTTCATGAACCGAGTTCGCCAACTATTATCCTTTTTCACCAATATTAAAAATTCATACCACCATGGTTCGTGAACTATCCCGTTCTGAATTAAGGTTTGCGAACTGGTTCGCCAACCTTCTTGTAATCCAGAAACTCAGGTATCTATGTTTTGTGAAGTGGTTCGCCAACCTACTCTGAGTCGAAATTACAGAAGTTCTGAATTTTTCTCTTTTGATGTTTCTAAATGATTAAATCATTGCTTGGGAAATTTTTGAATAATCCACAAATTAATTCTTGAATAATAAATTGTTTCGAATTAATATTGTCAAGGACCTTTGAACATCCAATGCTTGAATTATATTTCGAGATGTTTAAAAAGACAAGCTTGGCTTGAATTTTTTTCTTTGTGATAAATCTACTAGTAGTCATACGACATAGTCTCATAAAGATACAATGGTAAGATAGTGAGTGAAATAGAATGGTTCAGTTTTCACATACCTTGTTGATGAAGTTCTCCAAAGGTCTTCATCGATCTTCAGTCTTCGAGGGTGATGTCTGATACTCAACTACCAAATTTTACACCTATTCTGAGACTTGACTTAGTAGACTAGAAATCAAGATATAATTTTGTTCAAATAACATTGATGACAAGGTTGAGATAGCAAAACTTGTGGGTTCAACTGAGCAGCGCTCTAACATATATTTTAGAGGTAGATTGGTATCAAAAGTCTTCACTTAGGCTGAAGCAACTCTTAGGCTATCAAGAACATCAACTAAGAGAATCAATTGCATAGAGCCTTGCTAGGTTCAGGAGACGTAAGGAGTACGACTGTAGCTGAATTGCTTGGAGGATGAATTCGGTTTCAGCTATATTCCAGTCAGAAGTCTGATAGTAGGCTAATGTATGTAGCGGCCTAATACAGTTCGTTGTTCAAATCAGGACGAGGTCCCAGGGTTTTTCTGCAGGTGCAGTTTTCCTCGTTAACAAAACTTTTGGTTTATTGTGTGTTTTCCTATTCCTTTTCCGCATTATATTATTTTATTTTTATAATAGGAATAACATAAATAGTTCGTAATCAATTCTAGTAGAAAGTACATATTAATTGTGATCGATTACGAGACTTGTTATTGTCGAATTCGTATTTTGAAAGATAGATAATAAGTTTCATAGTTGCTTGAATTTAGATTCAATTATTTGGATACGACTAGATTGATCTTGGATATTGATTTGTGAGATCGTCCGAGTATTCTTCTAAACAATCAGGTTCACAAACTCTTTTGTGTATACTTTCTGATTGAGAAGAGATAAAGATATAAACTTTATATACATATTGTCAAGGATCATTAAGTATACTTGCAATTGTACTAGGTTTTATCCATGCAGGTTGCCGAACGAAAAAGTTGGTGGTGTACATGATACCCTCTCATTTTCACTTTTCCTTGAAGATCCCACATATCATATAGACTTCCAATACTGATAGACGCATTTTTGTGTCTAATTTGTCTCAATTCTATATATTGTTAGTGCTCCTTTTTGCACTTATTATTGTGTTTTATGTATTTGTAGGTATTTTTGGAGAAATAAACTCTTGCGGAAAAATTGGCTCGAAAAGTGATGTTTTGCAACCCAGAGACGTGTTAAAGGCACCCCCAGAAATGTGTTAAAAACGCCCCAGAAAACTTGTTAGATAACACCCAAGGAATTTACTAAAAACACCCCAAAATTGCTAAGGGGCACCTTAAATTGCTAATAGGACACCAGCTTTCAGATAAGGGGTGGCTATCTTCTTCTTCATTTGAAATTCAAATTTTGGCGGGAAAATTGAAACAGAATTAGGGTTTGTGTTTTGGGTGAATTATAATGAGACTAAATCGCTGAAATTAGATGGGTTCCTCTAATTGAATTAGCAGAGCTGGTAATGGTGTTCGTTTCGACCAGAATTGGCTAGATAATCGGATTTCAAGAAAACAGAATTTTCAAGTTTTGGCGGGAACGTTTTACAGTCAATTGATGAAAATAGGGTTCGATTTTTGGACATCTTATGAAGAGATTAAATGGCTGAAATTGAGAATATAGACTTGAATGGGTCAAACAGGAATGATATGGGCATTGGATTCGAAGGAACTGGGCTGGATTGACGGATAGAAGCCAATCAGGGGCTAGAGTTGTTTTTGAGATTCTGTGAAGATTTTGGACAAACCCGGAGAAGATTAAACGCTGCAGTCGATTGTACCAGGGCTATTTGACTAAAACAGGGATGGTATATGAGTTGGAATCGAGAAAACATGGAAGTTGACGTGGTTTTGGTTAAAACAGAGCAAGTAAATATTTCTGAGATATTTTCAGCTATTTTTGGGGGAATTTCGTGTGTATACATCGTGTTTAACTGTCATGTACATGCATTTGACAGGAGTGCCCCTATTGTGTGGAGTGTCAATGTGTACTATTAGGTAGTATTTAACATTCATTTGGGTGTGTTTATCAGTTATTAAGGAGAGTTAAGAATGTAGCCAGATGGATTTCTTAGGATCGTTAGATTTGGTAGATAAGCCTAGCTATATAAGGTGGCTCTTGTATCGGAAGGAAGCAATCAATGAATGAATGAATCTCTAACCCTTGGGCTGTATTCTCCTGAACCAGATTTCTTCTCCTTCTTTCTCTGATTCGTCTCATTCCTCCCCTTTTCGTCTCAATTCTTCCCGGCTCTTCTCTGATCCTTCTACGTTTCTTCTTTAATTCCTGGATTTTGATACTAATTGTACTAAGAACAGTACATTTGGCATCAGAGCCGTTCTCTTTTCAATCATGGGTACTAATAATTACACACTCAAGGAACTATCAGATTTTCACAGGCAAAATCAACAGAAATTTGTCGATCTAGACACTAAAGTAACAAAGATGAGTCAACAACTAGATGAACAAGCAACCAATATGCAAACCCATCAAGAGAAGACGAATGACAAATTCAAGTTGTTATCTAGTCAAATAGCAGAATTGATTCAAGCTTATAGATCTACACCGCACCACAATGGGAATCCAGGAATTTTGAGTTCACCTTCACCAACACATGAAGGAGATTTCACGAATCCAATCGGAGTTGTTTCTCAATCTTCTCATTTTCATGTTTTTAATGACGCTGAAAATAAAGGAGAAAATTCAATTCCTGTTGTTGTTAACGAAGAAGATGAATTCCTTGACATGGAATTGATTCCTCCATTTTTCCTTGATGAGAGCGAAGATGACGATGATTCACTTAATGGTGTGAGCTTAGAATTTGAAGAAGTTTGAAAACCAGAGCTAATTGGTTTCTCAAAGTTAAATCAAGTCAAAATTGATAAGGTAAATAATTCTTTCCGAGTTTTGTTCAACAATTTTGAGAAGAATTTCGAAAATCTTAAATGCTTGAAGGAATTATTGTTCATTCTGTACAACCTTTCAAATTGTGTGGATTGTGTTTGTCCTCATCTGGATGATACTCGTTCACTATTTGACCAAGGTAAGTGTGCCAATAATTCATCGATTTCTTTTGAGAATTTGGTAAATATATGGATTCCTAGCTTGGGGTACCAGTCAGAATTGTGGTATATGCAGTTAATTGTTAGTTTATGTGTCGATGATGCTGCAAGTCTTGATAAGAAGATGATGTTTGTTATATTTTCTGAGAGAAATAGAATTTTGTTATGATTGTTTGTTGGAATAGATAAAATTGAAAATGCATTGGTACTGTTGGGTGAAATTCCTTGGAATCTGGTGTGGAGTATGAATGGAGGTGGTGCTTATTTTTCTAGGAAACTTAAGGGAGATGATATGCCAACAACTAACTTGTCTGCTCAAATGATTAAATGCTTGAATTCAACTAGTGATTTAGTGTCATTCCACGACTACTTTCACATGTTCATCCTTGCAGTTATTGGAGATATTTTTAGGCTTTTAAGAATGGAATTTTTCTTGCAATATCCGTTGCCTGCATCGGTGAATTATGGAAGTGTTACTACTCAAGGTAAAGGTATGCAGGTATATCGATATCCAAATGTTCTTCATTATATGTATTGTGCTGGACTTAGATCTTATGGCTTCTATCGGTTATCGAGTCTAGTTTATCAAACCAGAGAAGGCTATATAAAGCTTGAGTTCTATGTCGGAGCAGTGGGAAGTCAAAGCTGGTTAACTGTGAATTATACTCCTTATGTGCTGCTAGTGGTGACTTTATTGGGTTGTGAATTGGTTCTGACAGTTTTGTGGAGTGTGGGAATTCTTTTAACCCAACTGTGGTACTTGTGGTTCTCACCAGCAATGCATTCTAGCTGGACAGTGTCTCTTGTGATAGGAGTAAACTTGCTTGTTTGGACTGATGCTCATGCCTTGCTGAATTTTCTTAAATACGTGGTTTATGAGAGAATTTCGATTAGTGAAAGAGTTGCACATTATGTTGTGAAGCACTGCGGCATAGGAAATCAGATTTTCAAAGATGATTATTTCTATATGCTTCTTAGACAATTTCTTCCCTTCACAATCGACTTCACCAAGGTATACTTCTGCATACACATAATTCTGTCTACTTCTATATGTGCTAGTTTACCAACTGCTGAATATTGTCGACTCATATTTGATCGTGGTAAAGAAATTAAACATGTTAAGAGGTGTTTTCCTTATGACACAAATACTTCCAAATTATATATTACTTCTTACTTGTTTGTCAGTAATGGGTTGATTTTCATGGATGCTTGTGATGGAAAATCTGCTCATGAGCTCTTTTTTAAAGTTGGGTACCATCTACTTCTATTGTTGGGAACCTCGAATGTGTTTGAGTTTGCTATAAAGGGTAACAGGTGTGATGCTAGTAAGCTGGTTAATGAAATGCCGAAGCAAAATTATATTCTCTGGTCTAGTTTGATACTACATATGGCCAGGAAGGATGAGTTTGGCAGTGCACCGGAATTGTATGTTCAGTTGCTTATCAAAGTTATTAGTCTTGCCCGAATGATTAAAGCTGGAGAGGGATTGATGAAGATGGAAGTACACTTAAAAGCCAGTACTATGCTTTTAGTATGGAAGCTGATAATTCTAAGAGAGTCAAACTGTTAGAGCACTGCTCGGTCGAACTCGCAAGCGTTGCTATCTCAAGCTCGTTGTCAAGTTTAGTTGCCAAAACTATAAGTCTTGATTCCTAGTTTACTTATAGCTAAGTCTCGGACTAGGATAGAAAGTGTAGTTGAGCTCTAGACTCCACAACATTCATCATACAAAGACGAAGAACTACTCAAGTAACTGGTGGAACTTCATCGACTAAAAGGTATGTGGAGACTTGAACTTATCTATCACTCAAAAAGTCTATCTACTCTATCTCCTATCTTGAAACAAAAGTCGTATTACTATATAGACTTTGATTATAAAAATTTGCTATTTCAAGCTGAGTTTAACTCGCTCTCGAAATATGTGTTGGTAAGCTTTCGCTTTGGCCAAGTTCATCTTTACAAGTGACGAAAGTCATGTTGATTATTTCAATATCTTGAAAATTGCTTCGATGAAAAATAGTGTGTGAATAACCTCTATTTAACATCCTCTAAGAATGTTTCAATGATTGAAATAAAGAGTTTAGAATATGTAACCATCTTTGGATATAAGCATATATAGTGTGGTCGCACATTAGTGTATAAGTCCAAAACCGGGAACCAAATGTATGCATACTTGTGTGTATACAAAATGGT
>JAJJMB010005585.1:2244069-2266564 GCA_023531105.1 Papaver atlanticum | reverse complement strand
TTGGTACCGTTCAAGTTAATTTCTCTTGTATTCAATTAGATTCGCAGATTTCTATTTGCTTGAGTAAGGATTGAATCGAGAAATTGAGATATAACTCTTTGATATACTTTTTATTAAGATTGAGTCTGACTGTCTAGTTGATTCTCTTAAAAGTATATTGGAGTTAGTCCACACAGATTGCTAAGCGAATTATTGGGTGAGTTTGTTGTACCCCCACTTTTTCACAAACATTTCGATTTCCTCATCTGAGTTTGATTTCACCGTGTTTTTTTCTTCGGATTGTGGAGTATAGAAAGTGGTAGTAGTTATGTTTTCACTGAGTTCCGACTTAGAGCACCTAGCTGGATTAGCTGTGGTGATGTTCTATTGTTCAGTTCAGGTTATTATATGGTTGGTAATGAGAATTGTAAGAGGTCAAGGTTCATACAACAGCATGGTGACGGGATGTGCATACTTCAAACTCTGAATACTACTTCACCCTATGATATAATAACAGTGATGGAAAAACAAATCGAAAAAGATGTTGAAGCTACATGTTTATGGATGGTGGAAAGAGTTGGTTTGATTATGGGTTTTGCCTCAGCTGTTTACTTTTACACCAACTGTTATGATGAAACCAAGCAGTTGACAACAATTCTCAGGGTGAATCAAAGTTGGAACTGGTGTATTACAATTACAGGTTTCAGTCGAGGTTTACTTTGCTTAACTCCGTCTTTTAGCAATAAAACTTCACTATTAAGGTCTTCAAACATCTTTTCTAAATTTCTGGAGTGCCTTAGTTCAAATGTGTTTGATAGCGAAAGATTCCTTTTAAGTATAAGATGGGGTTTATGGTACCAACCTCGAAGGGATTACTGCTGGATAGAGTTTATATTTGTGATGTGGGTGCAAGTTCCTCTCACAAGTACTGCAACTCATTTTTCTGGTGAGACTGGAAGTTCAAATGGAACTGCACCCGGGCTATTTCAGGCTGAGGATCTTGTACATCTAAAGACGAAAATTCTGTTTTTGAAGTGCTTCTTCTTGAAAGTAAAGCAATGGAAGTTGGGCAGTTACGAAGGTTTGAGGAGGTGTTGCTAGGAGTGCATACCGAGCTAGTCAGTGGTTTGCTGAGCTTGGCGTTAGGATATTTATGGACCTTACAAGGAAATTTACTGGTCATCGTGACACATTGTCTGTGCATCACACAACAAACAAATAAAGGATAACGTCATGTACCTGCATTGGTTTAGGGTCTTGCAACTAAGATCTTATCCTTGAGGACAATGATGTTTTGAAGGAGTGGGAAATGTCATGTACCTGCATTTTAGAGGAGTACCCCTATTGTGTGGAGTGTCAATGTGTACTATTAGGTAGTATTTAACATTCATTTGGGTGTCTTTATCAGTTATTAAGGAGAGTTAAGATGTAGCCAGATGGATTTCTTAGGATCGTTAGATTTGGTAGATAAGCCTAGCTATATAAGGTGTCTCTTGTATTGGAAGGAAGCAATCAATGAATGAATGAATCTCTAACCTTTAGGCTGTATTCTCCTGAACCAGATTTCTTCTCCTTCTTTCTCTGATTCGTCTCATTCCTCCCCTTTTCGTCTCAATTCTTCCCTGCTCTTCTTTGATCCTTCTACGTTTCTTCTTTAATTCCCGGATCTTGATACTAATTGTACTAAGAACAGTATATTAACTACTTCTGAGATGAGGATGCAACATGTGGGAGTGTTCTGCTACAAGGAGACGTATGGAAATCAACTGTAGATGGGTGAAATTGTTAAAAAGGAAAAAAAATATCCTCGTGAGAAGAAAGAAGCTTATTCGGAGTAATGGTTAGAAAATGTGCAGTATATAAGGACCCGTCGGAAGGTGTAGAAAGGGGACGGAGAGTTTGGGATAGAATAGATAGCTCAGAATCGAGAAATCACGAGTAGCAGAAACTCTGTTGCTGCTGCTGTTTGATCAAGAACACAAAGAACATGGTGTTGTCAGAAACAGTCGCGGATACAGTTGCAGAACAATCACTGTGTAACGAGAACATCCGTTTATCGTTTTACGTCTTCAGTGGCAATAGCTCTTTAGCCGCTGAGCCTTGTAGTTGCTGACCATCTTTAGCAACCAGAAATCGTTGTAAGCAATCTTTATTATTATTAATACAATGATTAATCAATTTTCTTCCAATTTCCGATTCATGAGTAGCTAAACTAAATTCTAGGGTTGGGGAGGAAACTACTTTTTGATGTGTAATTTTTAGTACTTAGTTTTCTTTAATTATTACTCTCTAATTAATTTTTAATATCTTAGAATTTTTCTCTTCTTTTTATGATCCAGAATAACTGTTTTGGGTAGTTTTTAAGCTACCGATATTTTATAAGCGAAGGAAAAATAGGTTTTAGATTAACGACGAAAGTCATAGAAAAAGATTTTTCGCGATTTATCCTTCGAGGCATGAGATTAGGTTCGAAATCGCCTTGAGTAGTTTTGAGAGTAAATTAGAGAAATTAATTATTGAATTTACAAACATAAAAAGTAGTGGAATCCGAAATCCTAGTTTCCCTCTCTCTGGCCAATACAATTAGTTTTTCTTTAGCATTTTTCTTAATTAATCTTAAATCAAACCTTTAAAAGAATCCGAGAATCGAATCCACACTTACTACTGTAAAAACTACATCAAATACCTTGATTGAATGTATTTCCAAAGAAAATCAAATAGGTTTTTTATTATATGCAGAATAGTTAATAAGTATTCATTCTGGTTGGAGAAATTCTTAGGCATGTAAAGGACGTCAGCTAAGGGAATCATGTTGCGTAGGGTCTTCCAATATCCATGAGACCTAAAAGAGCACAACTAAAGATGAATTGCTCGTAGGGTCAATTAGATCTCAATTACATTCAGTCCAAAGTCTGATAGTATGCTAGCGTCTGTAGCGCCTTAATACAGTGTGGTTTTCAAATCCTAGATTAGATTTCGGGGTTTTTCTGCACATTGCAGTTTTCCTCGTTAATTTTTTTTCTTGTATCTTGTTATATTGTTTATTTTTAAGATTGAAATATCATAAGTGTTACGATAATCAACCTAAATAGTTGTTAACCGTAAAAGACTGTATATAACCTACAAGATTTATTCTTGAGAATTCGTATCTTGAAAGAAAGATTACAAGAATTTCTCTTGTTGGAACTCGGTTCTTTAACAGTTCGGTTGCATATTAGGTTGTTACTTGGATATTGATTTGTGACATCGTCTAAGTAAACTTGTTTTACAACTCAGGTACATGATATCGTTCATTATCTATATTACTGATTGTATCAAGTTATTCTATATGGTTTCCGACGAAAATGTTGGTGGTGTACTTGGTATCATGTAATTTTAAGAGATCACACCTCATATGCAAACTGACAGTTCAAAAGCATATGACCTGCAGTTTCTTTCTCCTTCTTACAAAAGTTATTAGAGCATTGCTCGATCGAACTCACAAGTTTTGTTATCTCAAACTTTCCAATGTTAGATGTTGTTTTAGGGTGAAAACTGATTCCGCTGGAAATGGTAAATTAGGGTGTGCCACCGATAAACGAATCCAAACCCTAAACAAATGCACTACACAGGAGTACTTTAGATTCGAGAGATCAATCTGTACAATTCCGACCTAAACCAAGAAATGGCCGTTCCAAACTTGCTTCGGTCACAAAGTGAAGGAGAAGGGTGGGTTGATCTTAGGTACGGAAGCGAAGAAGGTGTTGAGATCAAAATATTGAATTTTGAGGGTGTGGCTGTTTTATGACTTGTATCAGAATATGGAACTGGCTTGCGGATTGTAAGCTATCAGTTCTTGTTATTTTTCTGGATACTTGTTGATAACCAAAATTCTGTTGTTGGTGTGATTCGAACCCAGCACGTTGTGTGCGTTAGGTGAATGCTCCACCGTTGTGACATGGTTGATGTCTTGAGTGTTTCGTGGAAAAATGTGCAACAAGTTACTGAGTGGGTCTAATGTGCAAGACCTAGTTATTCTGACCAATCGCACGCAAGCTAGGCAGCATAATGGCATAGTGGCGCCTGCACAGTAGCAATGTGGCGCCTGCACAGTAGCAATGTGGCACCAGTTAATGGCTAAGTGATGAGGTGATGCCTGCCAATGGCAATGTGGCGTTTGCCAATGGCGTAGCGGTCAAAGTGGCGCCTGCTACATCTTGGCATATTGGTGTTGGATCCAAATATGGCTTAATGATATTAGCTCTAGTTGCCACATCGAACTTAATGCCTAGGTGATGCTATTTGGCATGGGGCGGCGTAATGACCCTGGCCAAATTAGGGTTTGGCATATAAAACCCTAAATGGCGCGGCACGGCGGCATCTTGGCAAATACTGTCTTGGCCATTTTGATCAAAGATACCATGGCAAGGCCATAACGTGGGCATGTCCATGGACGATCATGGGTAATCATAATATGGCATGGGCGCCATTCTTTAGGGTCTCCTGGGTCCCACATGGCTTGTGGCATGTTGTGGGCCCAGAGTGGCATAATTGGGCCATGACTAGAAAAATAGGGTTTCCCTTTGGTTTGACCAAAGCCATTGGCATATTGCTGCCGTGGAATGGCATGGCCTGCCAATTGGCATACTGGCGTGATTTGGCAGGTTGGCTAGCCAATTGGCATGGTGCCTGTGATGATTACCAGGTGCGGGTTTGGGATGGTTTGTAGACGATCCCAATACTTGGGCGCAGAATGCAGCAACGGTGTTGGCACGCTGTTTGTGGTGGCATGGCGATGCCTATTTGGGCGCGTTGGGGAGCGTATAAACTTAATAAATCAAGTGGCCAAATCTTACGACCGTGATTGTTTTTTGGAGACTGGCTTGGGCCGTCTAGATTAGATTCCTAATGGAATTAGGCGCATCGACCAACCAACTTCCAATCTTTATTAAAAGTGTGTGTGGCGGGTTTCGAGAGATTTGATTGGTTGATGGGAGAAGGGGCCGGCAAGAAAAAGATGGAGCGTGGCCAACGGCAACAGGCGGCGTCCATTGGAGCGAATTGGCCGGCTATGTGGCGTGGCCGCGCCTCTTTCGTTATTGCTCCTATTTGCCACAGTTCCTCTTCTGTTTCTTGTTTTCTGGTAGGACTTTGCTCCCACTAGCTCAGTGTCGGATCAGTTTCCTAGTTTACCTAGGTTTGACCTCGACCAATAGGGTTCGAGATATTTGCACAATGCACAAAAGACCTAATGTTTACAAATTAATTAGGCCGAAAACTTGAATCTTGTGAGTTATCACAAAATTGAGCAAATTTAACAAATTCTGTGTGTTGACACAAAATTCTTTTTATTCTCAGAGAGCAGTTAGCGCGTCTTCTGATTGAGCATTTTCATGCAGACCTTAATTTTGATACTTCGGGAAATTCATGCTACTCAGCTGCGAGTGAACACTGATTTTCATGTCATACCAATCCTAAGGGTTCAGCTGGGGAACATAGCATAGTAAAATACTCAATAAACCATACACTAATGAGTAATGCAGGCGGGATTTTTACAGAATGATTGGGATTGTTGCTACATGCACCATTCTGAATAAATATACTGAATTTCTCAATACATGTGTGAGTAGAGAGGCCTAGGCGCTCATTACTTTTAAATGGCTCAGTCCTTTTGCAGACGCCGCATTAAATACAGGGTTTTACAATTTTATCCCTGAACTAAAAACCACCATCAACATTAAGTCCCCTGCTTAGCACGTAACAGTGACATTGTTGCGGGGTAAGCACTAGATGGTGACAGACGAAGACAAAACTTATGAAGCAAAGTTGATAGGCGTTACCAGAAAATAGATTGAATCGGTCTTTGAACGAGACACGTTTAATGAAGTACCAAAGCGCGCAGTCCTCCTAGCAAACGTCAGTTTTCTTCAAGCAGATAAATCAATATCCCGCATCTTAGGCTTTATACATGGCAGGTAGAGAATCCTTTCTTTTCCGGGATCTTATTATATGGAATATAAAAAGAGGTACTTGAACCTTCCTTCATACCGATCAGCAAAGAGTTGCGCTCATCTTCTTTCCAGGTATAGCTTCATATCTCTTTGTAATTTCCTTTTGTTTTTACCACGTAAGTTGTTGATATAAGCATAATACTTCTCTGCAGTTTATGATAGGAACTTTTGGTGATGATTTTTCTTCTAATTCTCCGGAGAAGAGCTTTGAAGTTGACAAACCTAGGGTTTCTGCGTTTGAAGAAGTATTAGGTAAAATTGATCCTCTGTTTCATGTAGCTGGTCGTGTCATACAAGGTATGCCTCTCACACATTTACGCATCGTTCGGGGGCGTGTTCAAGCTTTCTTGGCTTCGGTTGGTATGGAGGAGAAGTGGAGACGTGATGAAGCGTCCCAATATGATGAAGCCTCTCAACCAACGAGCGCTAGGGCCCAAAGATTCGCGGCTCGACTGAAACGATGAAGGGTCGAGCCTAAACAATCTCCAGGTGGTAATAAGCATGATTACCCTATTCATAACGGTATCATAATTCTCGACTCTTATGTGGACGAACCGGCGCATCCTCAAGAGGCTGAGGCTGTTGGGGCAGTTTCTGAACATGACGTTGGTGCGGTTTCCAAGGAAGAGGTCGAGATAGCTTCTGGAGAGGATATTGAAGCCGTTGCTGGAGAGGATACTGAAGCCGTTGCTGGAGGAGATGCTGAAGTGGACGCTGTAGGAGATGTTGAAATGGCTACTGGAGAAGGCACCGTAGCGGTTGGTGGAGAAGACTCCAGTGGAGGCGCCATTAGCCTTGGCGTTGACGTTGATAACTAGCTTTCCCATTTTGTTGTTTTATTTCCATAGAAGAACATCTTTTCGTAGCTTATTGACGCTTTTTATATTTTAATGATTTTGTTTATATGATTGGAGCCAGGGCTTCGTCAAATAACATTCTTTTATCCATGTTGTTTTGATAATTTTATATTTCCAATCGAATGAATGAATGGAATCCTAAACCGAGAAATCCAAATCCTCAGAAAAAATCTCGTAATATCTTGGGATTCTAAGCTCCACGATAGATGGGAAATTGGCATGCCAATAGTGCTCGGCAAGCCATGTTTTCTCCCTATGGAAAGGATTCGCTTCCACAATAGTATCTCCACAACGCAGGCAATTTGCGACTTAAGATAGGGGAAATAACAATAATGGTTAAGGATTCGACCAACCTCCTGTCTGATTTTCCCGTACAAATTACACGCTCCATAAAGATTTGCGGCGTGCCATCTAGGTATGTATGAGCGTGGACACCGTCTCTGAAGATGTGGTTGTACTGTTGCTGGCGAATTTTCCCTTGAATATCTCGTCTTTCCCTTTTTCCTTGTACATTCTTTTCTTGGGTATGTTTTGGAATAAGAGATGTTTCCTCTGTGATTTCTGGTTTGAGCTAGTAGGTAATTGCTCTTGAGGGTTTTGAGTTTATTCGAGATTTTGGTTTTGAAATGATTCAAGAGTAATTTTATGGAAAGAAATAACGCTTCAATTGACTGATAAACTGAAACCCTAATTATGAATGCAAGCAGTGCAATCATTTTGGAGGAATTACAAATATTGCATGAAAAGGGAAATTGCTAAAGGAAATACTAAAAGGAATTTTTGGGGGAAAGGGTACGACAACTCAGATGTTGAAGGGTTTGAGCCACCGGGCGTGCATTACTACGCCTTCTAGCTTGTCTGCATTGATGATTTTCCAGTAACCTCCCAAAAAATCTTCTGTTACTAGGTATGACTCGTCTTTCCCTTCTGCGGAATCAGTCGGAGCAGGTCGGGCAGCAACTCTCACTACCATATCTCCAACTTGGAATGGGTTTGGGCGTTGCGCCATTATTCTCTTAGATTTCTCATCCTTAATCGTGACAGCTTCTAAGCTCTGGATAAAACATTTGAAAGGACCGGCATCCCATTCACATCTCCTAGTAACGGTCGGGTTGATAATCGGATCGAGTCCCCAAGCCTTGGCGGAAGGAGGAGTGACTGGTTGCAAAAAGGGTTGTTCAATAAGACTTACTTGGGTTCAGAATCTTCGAATGTACGTCGACGGGCTCTCTCCAGGTAGTTGAGTCACATTAGCAAGTTGTTGATACGACAACAAATAATCTTAGGGGTTGGACGGCTCGTTGGAAATCCTTTCAGGTATAGACACTGGCAAAGGACACACTCCTAGATTTGCTTTGTTGTCATGCACCCACGAACGGCCCAGGATTATATCATAATTCGGGCATTCCTTAACAATATGAAACTTTCCGCGTATTAGAGCATCTCCTATCTTGATTTAGAGATTAATGTACCCGTAAGCATTTTTTGATTCTCCTTCTACGCTTCTAATCACAGTCGGGCAGTGAACAACTTCCTGCTTTGAAATCCCTGCATCTCTCAGAGTCTTGACGGTAACAACGTTGAAGTCAGAGGCCGCGTCAATCAGCGTGCTGTCAAACTCGATGTTCTTCAGGTCGGCAGTGATCAGCAGTCCCCAGTTGCATTTTCCAATAGCACATTCTAAGGGAAGTTGGGGCTTGGGAGTGACTTCTCCAACTGAAAACAGCCGCTTTCCAAACACAATGCGATTGAGAGCTGCAAATATATCTTGACGCTGTGCTTTGGAGAAGTAAAGAATTTCGCATACACGCTCCATCATGGATTGTACAGCTTTGTGAACAGAGTCCCCAGAAAGTGTGCAGCTTCTGACTGGAAGAGGGTCTATGTAAACTCCTTCAGTACCTAGTTAAAGTTCTCCCGCATCCACCTTCTCTTTGAAGATGTGTTTCAATTTGTTGCACTCATTAGTTGGATGATTGACGAATCTGTGGTAACGACAATACTTGGGATTTGCCATTTCTTCCTCAGTTGGCGAGCGTCTGACGAGAGGTAGTTTGATGGCATCATCTTGAATCCACGCTTCTAGGAGTTCAATTACTTCCTCAATCGGGAACGGGAAGTTTGGAGCAGCTTCTCCGGTTTCTTGTTGTTGTGCAGGAGTCTTAGCTGCGCCTTTCTGGAGCAGAGCCGTCTGGTGCGTTGGTGTTGCACGTTTGGTTTGTTTTTCCGCCGCTGGAGCCTTCCTTTTTCCTCCTTCACTCACCATGCTTACAGAGGGGCCGGTATTATACTGTTTGTTAATGAGATGCCTTTTCCCTCGAGTCTCTCATGCATCTTCACTCCTGGCTGGTATGGTTCTTTCCAACAATGCTAGTGCCGTCGTAGCCGACCGTTTTACAGCTTCATGGAGTTCAGAAAATGTCTGGAAGCGCGGGTTTTCCAGTAAAGCGCGATAAATATGAACCATACCGTTAATGCATGACTCTACCAACTGTTGTTCAGTCACATTTTGGTCGTGACAATCCAGTGCTTGAATTCTGTATCTCTTGACATAATCATTTGGATACTCATTGTTTCGTTGAAACATTCTTCCCAAGTCTGAAAAGATGATTTGCTTCGACACGAAGAAATATTTCTTGTAGAAAGCGGTCACAATATAACACCAGTTGGATATGCTGTTTGGAGCAATGTTGTCGTACCAGGTGTACGCTCTTCCGGTAAGTGACTTTGAAAATTCTTTGAGGCCGAGGACATGATTGTATTCATGCTCTCCTAAAGATTTCAGAAAGCGAGAGATGTGTTCACGAGCATTGCCAGTACCATCATAAAGGGAGAATTGAGGAGAAGAGTATCCTCTCGGGAGAGGAACTCTTTGCACATCAGGAGGATAAGGAGGTTGATGTTGGTGCAGGTCTACCGGGATTTCTTTGCTTCGATTTCGAAGGAGTCGCTCCAGATCTTCACGCGTGATGAAATTGGTTGGCTGGTTCCTTTCCAATGGGCGTTCAGGAGAAAAACGAGCCTCTTCATCTATAAAGGCGCACCCTGCTGAGGTGCCTGCGCCGAGAGTATTAAAAGTACTCCTTATCGGCTTCATTTGGGGTTAACGTGATTCTTGAGGTAGCCGCTTCGTCAGTGTCTTGAGGAAAGTGAGTACCTCCTTTTGAGTTGTGGCCAATACTGTCTAAGCTTTAGTGAGAACTTCTTGTCTCTCTATCAAATCAACAATGGTAATAGGGGGTTGGTTTCCTATGGCTCCTCCGGTATCTCGCCCTGATGGAGGGGTGGCAATGGCTCTAGTAACAATTGGGGGTGTTACGCTCGAAGAAACATTTGGAGTGGCAGCAGCGGCTCTGGCTCTGGTGATAGGAGGTGTGACGCCGGAGGGAATATTTTCTGCACCGCTGGTGTTGGCGGTAGAGGATGTAATGCCATGTGTGTTGATTGTGCTGGTAGGCAGTACATTGGTGTCACAAGCAGGGATTTTGACGCCAGGGGTGTTGTCGGCGCCAGTAGCATCGGGATTTGTTGCTGATCCAGACCTAAGATCCACCATCTTGAAATTGGGAAGATTGAAATGAAATTGAAATTTGATCTTGCGACTGAGAGATTAATCTCCCACTGTGGTCGCCAGTTGTTTTAGGGTAAAAACTGATTCTGCTGGAAATGGTAAATTAGGGTGTGCCACCGAGAAACGAATCCAAACCCTAAACAAATGCACTGCACAGGAGTACTTTAGATTCGAGAGATCAATCTGTACGATTCCGACCTAAACCAAGAAATGGTCGTTCCATACTTTCTTCGGTCACAAAGTGAAGGAGAAGGTTTGATCTTAGGGAGGGAAGCGAAGAAGGTGTTGAGATAAATATATTGAATTTTGAGGGTGTGGCTGTTTTATGACTTGTATCATAATATGGAACTGGCTTGTGGAATGTAAGCTATCAGTTCTTGGTATTTTTATGGATACTTGTTGATAACCCAAATTCTGTTGTTGGTGTGATTCGAACCCAGCACGTTGTGTGCGTTAGATGAATGCTCCGCCGTTGTGACATGGTTGATGTCTTGAGTGTTTTGTGGAAAAATGTGTAACAAGTTACTGAGTGGGTCTAATGTGCAAGACCTAGTTATTCTGACCAATCGCACGCAAGCTAGGCAACATAATGGCATTGTGGCGCCTGCACAGTAGCAATGTGGCGCTTGTTAGTGGCACAATGGCAATGTGGCACCAGTTAATGGCTAAGTGATGAGGTGATGCCTGCCAATGGCGTAGCGGTCAAAGTGGCGCCTGCTACATCTTGGCATATTGGTGTTGGATCCAAATATGGCTTAATGATATTAGCTCTAGTTGCCACATCGAACTTAATGCCTAGGTGATGCTATTTGGCATGGGGCGGCGTAATGACCCTGGCCAAATTAGGGTTTGGCATATCAAAACCCTAAATGGCGCGCGCGATTAGGTGGCGCGGCACGACGACATCTTGGCAAATACTGCCTTGGCCGTTTTGATCAAAGATACCATGGCAAGGCCATAACATTGGCATGTCCATGGACGATCATGGGTAATCATAATATGGCGCAGTTGCCATTCTTTAGGGTCTCCTGGGTCCCACATGGCTTGTGGCATGTTATGGGCCTAGAGTGGCATAATTGGGCCATGACTATAAAAATAGGGTTTCCCTTTGGTTTGACCAAAGCCATTGGCATATTGCTGACACAGAATGTCATGGCCTGCCAATTGGCATACTGGCACGATTTGGCAGGTTGGCTATCCAATTGGCATGGCGCCTGTGATGATTACCATGCGCGGTTTGGGATGGTTTGTAGACGATCCCAATACTTGGGCGCAAAATACACTAACGGTGTTGGCACGCTGTTTGTGGTGGCATGGTGATGCCTATTTGGGCGCGTTGGGGAGCGGCTAAACTTAATAAATCAAGTGACCAAATCTTACGGCCATGATTGTTTTTTGGAGACTGGCTTGTGCCGTCTAGATTAGATTCCTAATGGAATTAGGCGCATCGACCCACCAACTTCCAATCTTTATTAAAAGTGTGTGTGGCGGGTTTTGAGCGATTTGATTGGTTGATGGGAGAAGGGGCCAGCAAGAGAAAGATGGAGCGTGGCCAACGGCCACAGGCGGCGCCCATTGGAGCGAATTGGCCGACTATGTGGCGTGGCCGTGCCTCTTTCGTCATTGCTCCTATTTGCCACAGTTCCTCTTCTGTTTCTTTTTTTTCTTCTGGTAGGACTTTGCTCCCACTAGCTCCGTGTCGGATCAGTTTCCTAGTTTACCTAGGTTTTTCATCGACCAATAGGGTTCGAGATATTTGCACAATGCGCAAAAGACCTAATGTTTGCAAATTAATTAGGCCGAAAACTTGAATCTTGTGAGTTATCACAAAATTGAGAAGATTTAACAAATTCTGTGTGTTGACACAAAATTCTTTTTATTCTCAGAGAGCAAGTAGCGCGTCTTCTGATTGAGCATTTTCATGCAGACCTTAATTTTGATACTTCGGGAAATTCATGCTACTCATCTGCGAGTGAACACTAATTGTCATGTTATACCAATACTAAGGGTTCAGCTGGGGAATATAGCATAGTAAAATACTCAATAAACCATACACTAATGAATAATGCAGGCGAGAGTTTTACAGAATGTTTGGGATTGTTGTTACATACACCATTCTGAATAAATATACTGAATTTCTCAATACATGTGTGAGTAGAGATGCCCGGGAGCTCATTACTTTTAAATGGCTCAGTCCTTTTGCAGACGCCGCATTAAATACATGGCTTTACAATTTTAGCCCTGAACTAAAAACCACCATCAACAGATGTACAAAACTAAATCTTGATTTATAGTCTACCAAAGTCTCATATTAGGATTAGAGCATGATGGTTGTATCAGATATCACCAAATACACTCGAAGATTGAATACTGAAGCACAAATGAAGACATTTGAGAGAACTTCACCAACAAGAGGGAAGACCGACTTATCATATTCACTCAAAGTATCTACCATTTTATCTTATGAGACTATGTCATATGATTTTTAGTAGATTTAATATTGCTAAGAAGAAACTTCGAGTTCAAGCTTGTATTTTGTAAACTCTCGAAATAGTATTCAAGCAATGGAAGTTCATAAATCTTTAACAATCTTAGTCGAGTAGAATTTATTGTTCACCAACTATTTTTGTTGGAATTAATCTTTGAAATATTTCCCAAGTAAAATAGTTCACGAACTATTTTGGGTTTGCATACTTTATATGTATACCTTACCTAGTGGGAATGTTTCTGAACTTTATATGTGGGAAAAAAGTTCACGAATTGTTGGGGCACGTATACTATATATGCGTACCATGTCATATTTGACATAGTTTTGTAACCTTTATTTTTAAAGGTTAAGTATATGAGCTACCAAGGAGTATGTATATCACGTATGGATACCATGTCATATTAGACATAGTATGGAATTTATTATTAAGGAAAAAGTAAACGAATTGCCTAGAGTATGAAAACCTAGTATGTGTACCTTGTCTTTTGACAAAGGGAAAATTTCACGAACTGTCCAAGAGTATGAAAACCCAGTTTGCATACCAATCAATTTAAATATGATTTTGTACACTTTTTCTGAAAACAAAAAGGACACCAAAGGATCCCTTGTACTTTTGTACACTACTTGTTGAGGTATCCTTGCACTTTGCTATATCTCTCACAAACGCTTCTAAAATATCTTTATCCATAAAATCTTATTGGGCTTGTGGATTATTGTTTAATCATGAGTATTATTGCAAAGCATTATTGCTTAAAAGTTCACGGCCTTTACTTAGTCAAGTCGAACCATCAATGTGCACAGTTCCGTAACCAAACGGACCGTAGTGCATATTCTTTTTTGTGATTCAATCCAAACTTCTATCATGCTTGCATGAATCCTAAACTAGGAATTTTATCTTATAAGAGAAGTTATTTAGTTTGAACTCCAAGCAACCTTAGCTTGAATTAAAAGATAACTTAAGCCTTGATAATTTATATGAATAGAGGACTCTATGTAACTGGAATTCTCAATCCCTGGCACTTTGATGTCCTAGTTGCAAATCTAGAGTCGTCCTCTATAGCTTATGTATCCTCTTGTGAGACCGTATTAGGTTTCGACTTTAAATTACTCACTTCCCGGTCAGACTATCTTTTACCTAATATTTCTTGAATCCGGATTTTGTTTTACTGGTTATTATAGCTCACGAGTACTATAGATCATGAATAAGATAGATATATAAAAACTCTGAGTTTGTGATTTCACAAGATAGATATTTAAACTTCTCTTCTTTCATTTGAGGTGGTAGTGATATATGCTTCTCTTTGATAATAGTGTAAGTGTTCCAGATCCTAAAGGTTTGCTAGACTTTTTCTACTACAAACAGATTTCCAAACCTTAACTAAAATATCTAAATGGAATTGAATAGGGTTAGAGGCATATAAGTATCAAAAGTGTTCACTGAGGTACAAGAGCACGACTGAAGCTCTACATACAATCAGGTATACAGACTATTTGGTCTCCGCATATTGATTGCGCAAGAGAAAGTAGAGAAACTCTACATACAATCTTACACATGGGTATTTTAATGTTGACCTACTTGGTGATTATATTAGATTTGTCCATACAAGTTTCCTAATGAAAAAGTTGGTGGTGTACATAGTACCCTCTCCTTTTCAAAAATGACAAAGATCACTTTCTAAACTTACCCCTTTGTGTTTAAGCATGCTTAACGAAGGCAAAAAGTTATGAAAGTAAGCCCCCAACATGAAACTAACCTTTGGAGGGATATTCTTCTTCCACAAAAATTTATGATAGTGCGAATCTCTCACATCCTATAGCTGCAAATCATAACACTTCTGCAAAATGAAACAGTTAAGAATGTCCACTGCATCTTCATCTTCATTTAAAAGTGAGCAGGCCCAAACTCATTATCGTAAGTCCTACTCTAATGCTCATGGGATAATTAGAGGATCCTTCGTGACATCCATTGGTATTCATATACCTCTATAAATGCAACAATTTCCAATGAGCTATTCATGCTTTTAGAATTGCGAAACCCCGTCACATTAACCTCATTTGGTTTAGATGTGACTCCGTGAATGTTATCCTACCTATTTTAGACACGTCTTTGGTGCCTTGGAGACCTTTAACACATTAGGAGAATTGACCGCAATATTTGAAGGAGAAGAAGTTCGTTTATCAGGAAAATAATGCTAGTGCAGATGTCCTTGCCATATCTGGTGCAACGACGATTGGGGCATGTTGGTGAAGTTTCCACAAGCTACGGTTTATGATGTCATGGGAAATGTCAAAGATGTATTTCTCATTTTGAATTCATATTAAATCCAATAAATTTATAGCATCCAGGTTCATTTAGATATACAAGATTATGACAAGATTCTTCTTTCTTTTAGGAGCATCTCTCGTTAAAGAAGACGAAAATCAGATTCATTAAATGGTCAGAATTAATTCCGGATTATACCATCATCATTCCCTACTACACAAATATTTGGATATCTTTGTGGTTTATGCCTCTTTGTCTTTGCGATTTATTTGTACATGATATTTTTATCTATGTTAGGATTTTGATTATCTTGTATTTTGATGATGTTTTGAAATTATTGTAAGTGATCATGTAATCATTATTTCGATTTCAATTGAAATACGATGATCGTAGAAAAATAAATAAATCGCATGACTTTCATTTTTTTTGTTTTTTTTTGGTCATAACTCCCCAATATATTTAACTACATGTAATTTTAATTTATTCTCCCTAATAAGCTCATAGTTTAATGCTCTTTCTATCTAATTATTATTCTTTTCTTATTGCATGTTACACACACATTGGTGATTTGTTTTGGCATTAAAAGTGTGCTTTCCAGTTAAAATCAACCATCCTACACGATCGCATGATTTTCACAATCATCTCCCATATGTAGAGAGCTTTTAAGCTTGGTACTGCAAAATCGCCATGTGACTAACTTGTAACTATACGGATTCGGATAGACCTGACTGTTGAACATTGTTTTCAACATCTAAAAAAAAACCTGCATAACAATTTTGATTTTGTCGTCTATACTAGATTGGACCATGGACAATAAAAACGCACGGTCCGTAAACTTGGACTAAAACTAAAGACACGACTCAGTCCTATGCATCTCCCGATTCCCTTCCTTATATTCTGCTCATTTATTTAGGTTATTTTGTAATTAAACAACAAGTTTAATGTCTTTTAGACAACCGAATAGCCTTTGTCATTTAAAACAAGAATGAAAAATCTTTTTCTTGATTCAGTTTCCCCCTTCTCCTGCCTGATCCTCAACCCCATCTTCTCTACTTTTTTTTTTTTGATCAACAAAACGCCTCTTCTCTACTTTTTTATCTCTCTATTGTTCTGTCCGTCTGTCTCGGTTTCCTTCTTCTTCCTTATTACAAATTTCGCCAGAAAAAAAGAAAAGAATAGAGAATCTTGAAACCAAAAGGACTAGTCCTTTTCCTCTGTTTCAAAAAAATGGAGGATTATATGAGGAAACTAGCATTATGGCATACTAAAACATTCAAACCCATTATGACCCATGACGAGTTAGAACCAATCATGGCTAAGTTGGGTTTTGTAGGTCTTTCTGTGCATAGCTCGGCATCATCGTCACCGGTAGCTACTCCTGTTTCTGTTTCTGGTTCGTCTTATAATAATATTAGTTGGAAAGAATATTACTTTACAGCAGGAGGAAGTAGAAATCCATGGGTAACAGAACCATTACCTCGACCTAAATTACCATATCCAAGAATTGATGGTTTGCATCATAAAACATATGGGGCATTTTGTGATGCAGTTGCTTTTTACATCGGAAAATCTAATCTCGCCGATCATTTCCATGTCAGGTATTTATTTCTTTCTCTTTTTTACGACTCTACTTTCTTTATTTTCCAGTTGTAAGTGTACTTCTCACAGCCTTTTACTTACTCTATAGACATAACTTGATATCAGCCGTCCATTTCTCATACTATCTGTTTTTAGACTTTTAGATTTTGACACTTGACGGTAGTATGATAAGCTAAAATAGTCAAGAAAATAGCACATTCACGCATTTTTGGCTTTTGATTAGGTTTGAATTTGGTTAACTAGAACATGAATTTAAACGGGCCAAGGCTCTCTCGTGCTCGTAGAGTCCTTATAACATGTGTTACTCTCTCCGTTTCAGGAAAAGTGGAAGTTTCGTTTTTCTTGAAACTGGGGTAGTATTTTTTTTGACTTTGCTTGTTTAAGAGCGTCATTCTTCGTATTTATGATTCAAGATGCATTCGTGATTGATTATTACACTTGTATGTTACATGATCTTCTAGTTTGGGTAAGAAGAAGAAAATAAATCATTGTTTTGGATTTTGGATACTCTATTTTACATCAGCTTGAATGAATATTTAAATAAGAGTGTCCCCAACTCTAATGTTTTTTTCTGACTTACTGGTAATGAACCACGAGAAGGCTCCTGCTATAGCGGGTTTACTATTTACAGAAAATAAATAAAAATGCTCCCTCTTTCTGATCCCCTTGCTTTATTTTAATAGCTTCGTTTTCATAAAATCAGGGACGTTTAGTACAAACATTGTCGTTGAAAAATGTCTCTTAGTGATGATTTTTTTCAGTTTTTCAAATTTTTTAATAAGATATAGTATATATTTTCTGAATTCTGACTGTAGTTTAAATAATTTACGTGGGTTATCATGGTACAACAGGGGGATGCCACTGCATCGAGTTCATGACCGGCCTTTTGATAAGAAATTTCGGTTGATAAGTGATGACGAAGTATTCTATGTTTACAGAGAAGGGACTTTGGATCCACCAACAGCAGCAGCAGCAAATATACTCCCACCTGCTTGCAACTCCAAGATAAACACCAACAACAACATAGGAAATAGTAATAGTACTACAATGGATCATCGTCTTGTTTTATTAAAGGATATCAATCATAATATTAAAGGTATCTCATCTCATACTATTGTTTCATAGGAAAAAATAAGAGAGATTGAGAAACTGAATTCAGTCTCCATATATTAATTAGATGAACTTGTAACATCTATCTATATCTCTCCCTGCCCAATTTTGATACAAACCCTTATTTCTTCTTTGTTTAATCCTCCTTGGTAATGGAAATTATCAGATTTGAGTACTTGTTTTGCACTGCGTTTCAATAACCTGTTTAATTACGTGAAGATATGTAATAAGAGCCAAATGGTGCATAAAATAGGTCTTGTTTGTAAAACAAAAGAAACCCATTACTGGCAAATGGTTGTTGGGATCGATAGGTGCACACAAAAAAAACGACTCTGGAACAGGTACATCCAAGTAGTGGGGTTTTCTCTTCGTTTGCTGATGGCAAAGATTATTTTAACGGTTAACAAGTGTTTCTTATATACCTACGACTCACAATTGTCCTCTTGAGAAATAAAATCTATTTTGAACTTGGTTTTCAAATAGCTGACGACTTTAAACTTTAGGAGAAGACTTTTTAAGCTTGAGTAAGCTCATCACTAGCTAGCCTCCAAATATTATTAGGTCGCGTATATGTGCTCATGGAAATTTTATTCTTGGTATTCATGGCATTCGACTGCTTTTAATTCATTTCTTGTACATATGGAAGCAATATAATGAAATATTTCATTTTCATCAAAGTAATGCGAGTGAGCAACAACAAAAGATAGATTATTAGGACCCGTTCAAACCAAGAATCATTTTGGAATACTTATGGAAAGACTCGCAATTGCTTTTTTCCTTAAAAATCATTTGAATCTACAGATAGTACCCACCTTGAAGCTAGCTCATCACAAAGATTCACTCCTTCTCGATTAAGATGTTTTGTCTCCTTCTTTGCTTATATGTATGCCTCTTTTTAAAAGCAAAAGAAACACACACCCCACCACACACAAAAAAAAAAAAAAAATTGATAGAAAAGTTAACATGGCCAAATTAAGGTATACCTGATTTTAAGTGGACTCTTTTTAAGGGCTAAGAGGGAGTCCTAATGGTGAAGTTGCAAAACTACCCTTACCCTTTATAATTCTTATTACCCTAAATCAGTTTTCATTTTTTCATTTCATCTTCTTCTCCTCCACCTCTACCTTACCGGCTTCTCCATCCTGATGTGAGTTTTAATTGTAGTGAAAGTGGTGGTAATAGGATTCGATTCTCGAACTTGTGAAGGATTCTTTTAGACTCAAATTAACTAAAATAAAATTGTATCAAATTATAAAAAAGACACCGAGACTTTGGATTCCACCATTGACCAATTATTTGATAAATGCTAATCAATATTCATGCAATATTTTTCTTTAAGTTGACTCTAATATTTGCCTCTAATTTGGTTCTTGAAGTAATAATTGTAAGCACGAAGCATGAAACATCAAAAGTATTAGCACTAAGCATGTCCCATCAAAACACTTCACAACTACTCAATAAAAACCAATTTTTCTTTTAAATTCTATGCAAAAAATCATGTAAAATAATTGCAATAAATAATAAAAATAGAATTATACCACTTTTCATGGAACAATGGCTTCCTCCGTCGCCTCGGCTAAGGGGTTTAGCTCCTCATATTAATCTCTTGCTCAAAATACATCTTTGGTGTTCAAAAGTCGATTAAAAGAGTGAAAAGTTCTAAACAGCGGGTTCTGTAACGAATATAATTGTTACGAAACCTATTTCTACAGAGAAACTATTGCGACCAGAAGATAACTGTTGCAAAAATTGTTACAAAAGGTTTAAAGTTTGAAAGTTACGGTCGCAGAATCTGCAACTTTCTTTTTCTGCTGTTTATGTTCTTCTTCTTCTCCGGCCACGGCTTGCACCAGCAGAAACGTGATTTCTTCCAATGGTTTTTCTAGCTTCTCTAAGGCTCTAAACTTCCCCTAACTTCTTCCTCCTCTTCCTAGGACCCTAACCAACCCTTTTATACATAGTAGAGCAAAGAAAATTCGAGAATAAACTTGGTTTTTTCCTCCACAGCACGTTAAGTTATTTCTTTTTTTTCTTCTGTTTCACGTGCATTCGATTGTCCAAACTCCTCCCTTGATAGAAACAAGTCCTTAATAAGAGTTTCCTTCCTCTTCTTCACGTAAATTTCTAAAAAATGAACCAAGAAACTTCCCAAAAATAGAACGTGATATTTTAACCATTTTTCGCTTCCAATTCGAGTTCTAGCCACTTTGGATCCATTCCAACACCCTTACCTCGCCTGTTAGGTCCATAGGAACAAACCCAATCAAATTCATCCCTTTAATCTCCCTAAAAATCGATCAAAAATTCATCCACAAAATCGTTTGTTTTATGAAAATTTTCCCGCCAAATTTCTGTTTTTGAAAACGTGAAGAAATTTGTCCTCCCCCTATCCAGTCTCGGTCTGTGCTTAGCAGCTGCTTGGAAATGGGTTACCCCTTATCCAAAATGAGAGTCCGAATAGCAACTGTCCTCCCAGGAACCTTTAGCAACTTTTCGAGCCAATTTTCCCGCAAAAGCCTATTCCTCCAAAATACACCTACAAGGGATAAAATACCAAAATTAGTACAAAAATGGGTACTAACACTATACATAAAAGAGATGAAAATAGACACATAAATGCGTCTATCACATCCCCACCATTGAAAACTCGTCGATTCGAAAATTCCGATTAATCTTCAAACATGGAGCCACCACGGCCGAGGGCTAGTCGTATGAAAGGAGCAAATAGAAAACCCAATGAATATAACCCTGGAATTGCAAATTTAGTTCAAAAGAAGGTGAAGAAAAAACCATCGTAGAAGAAATCAACGCCGCTGAAACTGAAGAAATGGCGCGATTAAGAAAGTAAGGGCCTACTTAAACTCACTCCAGTACTTCAATTTTATGTTTGCATGTCAAATTAGGTCAGAAAAATAAAAATTGTGAATTTGCAGTTATTTAGCCGGCAAGGTGTTTGTTCCACGACCCTGCCAACTTTTCATAGTTAGGGTTAGTCGGCAAGCTCTTAGGTTGAAGATCTTGCCGGCTGTTGAATACCTGTAACTGATTTTTACAGAGACGGCAAGGTATTCAACCTAAGAGCTTGCCGGCGATATAATTTTTTTTAGTCGGTGGGTTATAATTTTTTACCCTGCCGGCTGTATTTTAGCCGAAACTGTATTGGTTATAGACCCTGCCGACTAATTATGTGGAAAATCCTTGTATCTACTGTGTTCATGGTTGTTATAAGCCGGCAGGTTATTTGAATAAGACCCTGCTGACTATAGTTTAGCCGGCATGTAATTTAGTTGTCGACCCTTCCGACCATTGTTCCGCCGGCTTGATTATATTTTTCAACCCTGCCGACCATTGAATTTTTTCTTAATTGTTCTTGTTCATGTTGGCAAAAGGAAAGAAGAAAAGTATTACTCCTCCTTCAAGACCTCCTCGTGTTGGTGACAAACTGTTGACTGCAACTCATCGAGGGGCATTAGTTGATCCGAGAACGCTCAAGATCCGTGAACGAAATGATTCTCCACCACCGCCGGAACCAAGTGATTCAGATGGAACTCCAGATGAAGACCAATCAATTCCATCTGGTAGAAGAGGTAATGATGATGATGATGTTGAAAGAACTCCGGCTGCTGGAGGAGGTAACAATGATGATGATGATGGTGATCAAGACATGCCACCTGTTGGAGGAGGTAATGATGATGATGGTGATGGTAATGGAGATAAAGATAAGGATAGAGAAGATGAAATTATTGAAGAGGAAGAGGAAGAAGAAGAAGAAGAAGAAGAAGGTGGAGAAGAAACAGCTAATGATCAACAAACCCAAGCTGCAACTACAACTGAAACCGTAAAGAAGAAGAGGGTTATCACTAAACCAGCTAATTCCCACATGCCTCCCTCTCACTTTAAGGTTACACTGAAACCAGGTGAGCCTCTAAAGGGGACCCCAGAAGATGGTGGATATGTTCTTTTTGGATACAAAGACTCATGGGCATGTGAAATCCAAAATACTGTCGTAAGTAATCTCAATCCGTCTTTGTTTTTCATTTATGTGTATCTATCTTAAATTTGCTTCAAGTGTTTGTATTTCTTTTCATTTTGTGTTTTTGGTATTTAGGATCACAAGCATGCCATCCGTCTCTTGAGGCGCCAAGCTTCATGTTCAGTGATTAAGAAATGGCCACTTCATTGGGAATGTGACAAGGTGCAAGCGATTGTCAAGAACTCCGGGTTGTGGCCTACGGTGGAGAGTTCGATTGTTGAGTATGATAGAGTTACTGTATCTGCATTCTGTGAGAGGTTCTACGGAGAGACTGATACAATGTTATTCCCATTCGGTGAGATGACGGTAACTCCCGATGATGCTCATCAAATTCTAAGCCTCGAGGTTGAGGGAAAAGCATGCAGTGATGTCTACGATGATGGCATTACTTGGGACAAGATATTCGAATTCACCCAAATTTTGTTCGGTTGGAATCAGATTGAGACGGAGTCTATGCTTGTGATGAAGGATGGTTATCTAAGCAAGAAGTTTAATCTGAAGAAGTTGAGGGACACATTCTCTGGGACTAAGGAAATCCATGATAAGGAAGGAAGGGTAGACTTGGTGCGAATCAATGCTACCGCGTCAGCTTATTTGCTATACAT
>JAJJMB010005585.1:2210367-2244059 GCA_023531105.1 Papaver atlanticum | reverse complement strand
AGCTTGGTCGACGCCAAGTATATTCAACTATTGCATCCCTTTGATCAGATGCATAAGTATTCTTGGGGTACTGCGGTGGTCGCCTTCTTGAACAATAAGTTGACAAAGGCTTCAAGGGCACTCACTCAAGTCAACAGAAATCTATGTCTTCCAGGTAATTTTATTGTCTAAATCATTTATATTTGCAAAATGCTTGTAAGATAAGATTCTTACAAAACTTTGTGTTTGCATAGGTTTGGGTATATGAGCACTTCCCTACTTTAGTGAAAGCCAACCCCCACGTCAAAGTGAATGATAAGATTGCGATTAATAAGCCAAGAGGATAAAGATACAGTTTTAAGGGTGCTCAGGATAAGGATATGCCGCAGCAGCTTATCAACATGCGAATCTCCTTGGACAAATTGACTGCGGATGAGGTAATATTTGATCTATATCGATATGCTAGAAATGAAGGTTTAATCCAAAGGAGAGATGATGTTGCATTCTACTATGGTCCCTGGTTGTACCCCCATGGATTTTCAATGTACGATCCACATCGGGTAATGCGACAAGTGGGTTACGTCCAAGAAGAACCCCATCCCGATGATGATCCGTTCTTTAAAGTGCAGAGAGAATCGTGCACCACATCCCAAAAAAGTATTAGCGTCCATTACGCTCCAGCACCAGGTAAATCTCATTGGGACGATAGAAGTAACCGTAAAGTCGATACGAGTCTTTTGGACGAGGTGACCGAAGGTTATGAAGATCATGAAAATTACATGTCGTGATACTTGGGTTTTGCTCGTCCTACTGTGATTAGGGAACAGACTGTTGAACAACCGGCTCATAGGAGGAAGATGCCACCGAAAGACCCAACAACAAGTCTTAAGAGCTTTGTAAGTATTTTAGACTTGCTCTTATTGTTTTAAGATTACATTATCGAATCAGTCTATTAATTGTTTGTTTTTTAATTGAAAATAGAATGAGCATTTGAAGACCCTTGTGAAGATGATGTGTTGTGCGAGAGAAAGAGGAGAGCCTTTGTCGATTGAAGAGCAAACTTAGCACATTGACTATGCTAGCAATGTTGACAATGAGGATGCCGACGAATTGTGGGAGCAAGCTAATGCTGAACTAAAGAGGGAAGCACAAGCCAAGATGAATGCTGAAAAAAAGAGGGATCGTACCTTTGGTGGTAGTGGTGGTGGTCGTGATAATGCTAAATGGGGTCGTGGTCGTGGTCGTGGTCGTGAATGAATGCATTTATAGTTTATTTCTTTATGTTGTGGTAAACAAATGTTAAGGTTAATGGTTTGTTTAGCTATGTAAAGATACACGTTTATGGGACATGTTTTCGTATTTAGGACAAATGTTGGATTTCTAATTGTTGAATGAATGGTTTGTTTAGCTATGTAAAGTTCCAATCATTCCGCCGGAAGGGTATTGAGTTATTTAATTGTTAAGTTACAGTGCCGACTAAACCAGGGACGGCAAGGTTGTGAACTGGCAGACTGCCATCCCTGACAGCAGAAGAAGAAAGATACCAGGGTTGGCAAGGTAAGAAAATACCTACCTTTCCGACTATTAAATAGTCGGCAACATAATGAACAAATTCCGTGTCGACTAAAAAGAGCAAAAAATGACCTTCTATGGTGTTACAAAAATTATAAAGTCGGCAGGATAAGAAAATTACAACCCCGCCGACTATAAGTTAGTCAGCAATGTATTAAACAAGTACCTTGCCGGCGGTATGTAGCTAAAAATGACTTCTCCTGTGTTACAAAAATCATAACATCGGCAGGGTAAGAAAATTACTACCCTACCGACTATTTGTTAGTCGGCATTGTATTAAACAAATACCTTGCCGGCGGTATGCAGCTGAATATGAAGTCTCCTGTGTATGAAAAGTTTCATCACCGGAAGGGTAAGAAAATTAAAACGCTGCCGACGGAATATTAGTCGGCATGCTATGTAAACAGTAACCTATCCGGCGAATTCAAAATTCAAATTTTGACAAGTACAATTGCATTGATTGACTACCATAAAGGCCAAATTTTGGCACCATCCTATAAACACACTAGTTCTCTCTACAAAACAACACACACCTATTTGCATATACTCTCCAAAGCTCATATCATCATATACTCCATCTAACTCACCCAATACGTCCACCTACAAGAAATGGCATCATTTGATTCAAATGAAGATCTATCCATCACCAAAGCATGGTATGCGGAAACTCGGGTTAGAAATCAGTCCTCCGTAAGGGTGGATGTCGTATCCTTTTGGGCTAGGATATACAACAAATATAGGCAAGAGTTTGGGAATCCTAATGGAAGAAGTGTTCAACAAGTCCATGATAGGCACATAGTCATCGAAAATGCGATACTTGCTTTTTTAGCTATCCAAAAACGGATGTTGAACGCTAGCCACTTTAGCTACTCCATTGAACAATTTGTAAGTATTTTTGTGGTTTATTTTACGTAATCCATGTTGTTTTATCTCCCAATAAAACACCACTAACTAAGTAAGTTTGTGTTGTGTTTTTGTAGCATGAAGTCGTGAAAGCGCGCTACTTGGAGGAAAAGGGGGAAGCATTCGCATTTGATGCAAGCTATCACTTCATGGTATCCAAAATCCCGGAGTATGCCCCGGACTTCATGGAGGGTGGATCGGACTTGGATTCCTCCGACGAAGATTGATGGTTTTAGAAGTTTTAGTGTAGGTTTTGTGGGTAGATCTCTATGTAAACCCTCATGAGACTATAACTCGTCCACTAGGGTCGCCTAGGGGTTCAAAGGCTTGATGCACATGCTGAGTGCATTCGTTGTTCTAACGACAAGGAGTTAGATTTTATGTTTCAATCAATGTAGTAACAAAAATTGCATGAATAAAGTGAATTACATCTTCCCATACTCTATTTTCTATTGGGTATAACTAAAGGTCGGCAAGGTTACATTGCCGACTATTAGACAGTCGGCAATGTTAGAAATTATTTGTGTGCCAACTATTTGTTAGCCGGCATGGTAAGAAATATTTACATGCCGACTATATGATAGCCGGCAGTGTAAGAAATATTTATATGCCGACTATAAGATAGCTGGCCCAGGATAGTCGGCATCTTCTTCATTCATAGACCTTGCCGGCCCATGATAGTCGGCGTTTTCTTCATCCGTAGACCTTGCCGGCCAAAGTTAGTCGGCACCATATTCATCCGTAGACCTTGCCGACTTTTTACATTTTCAGAACCAAATTTTTTGATCGAACTCATAAGACAAAAGGTTTAATCTACTGAATTCATAATTTCATAAGTTTTAATCTAAACTCAATTAATTAAGCAAATCAATTTTTTTAGTGTTAATTAAACAAGGGTATATTAGCCATTTAGAAAATACAAGTTTAAGGGGTGGCTTGTTTTACTTCAAAATGACCCAGGTTTTGTCTCATTAGGTATACCCCAATTAATCTGGGTATACCCCAATTTGGCAAGGTATATTAACCAAATAATATAGTATAAAAGATTTGTAAGCTTATTTTTATCAAATACAATGGAAATAACACTAGACTTTAAAACTTTTAGCCGCAGTTGGGGTGACATGTGGCGAAGATGTTTTAGACGAGCTTCTTTTGCAATGTAGTCCGCCGCAGAGTTATATTTCCTGTTTATATACTTAATCTGAGCATGCGGTAATTTTTCCAGAATTGAGAGCGTTTCCTGTATTGTATTTTCCACACTCCAAGGAGAATCTTTGCATGACTTGTTGATAGTCTACGCCAGAATTTTGCAGTCCGTTACTATTGAGACACTAGATAATATATTTTTACTTAGCCAAGTAGATGCTCTTAGCAAGGCTTTTGATTCCGCATGAAAAGCTGAGGAAGCCCACTCCGATCCAGCTGCAATGTGCATGAAAGATTTGTTGTCTACAGAGTAAGGTAAAAAAGCATATCCCACTGACAAATTTTTCTTTTTTAAAAGCCGTATCCATAAATATTATCCAGTCCGAAGGTAAGTCAGACCATTTTTTCTTGGGGACATTACTTCTTTGCATCATCATATTCTTTTGGATCTTTCCCAGAGTATTGTGATGCAAGAATTTCTTGATTTGATATATCTATGAGGTTATTCGGATTTGGAGAGATTTTTTCAAACACTACCGAACATCTATGCTTCGAAATAAACCAGGATATGGTTGCGACTTTATCCAACCATTGCATGAATTATGATTCCGTAATCCACTCTTTTATCCAATTTTCTATGGAGTCCGAAAGAATTTTTGTGTTCATTGCTTCTAGAGAAAGACCAAACCAAATAGCTCTTGCAAAAGGGAAAAACAAAATAGATGTTGTTCTGTTTCTTGCTCCTGGGAGTTACACATTGGGTACTCCGTATTTATGTCTGCATTATACGCTCCGAGTCTTGAATAAGTTGGGAGGGCTTTTTGATTCTTAGAATTGATTCTTACAATAGCTAATTTCCAGACGAATAATTTGATTCTTAGAATTGCTTGAATCTTCCATATCTTTTGTCAAGGAAAAAGATTTAAGCTATTGTTTTCTTGATCCTGATTTATGAGGAAATTATATATGATTTTTGCCGAGAAAGATTCCTAAAAACCAAAAAAACTGATTTATCAGTTCCATCACCCGTAACCAATGGGTATCGATCGCTACCCAATTAATTACATGGAACCGACCCAGAACTAGTCGAGGCCTAATGATGGATGTGAAAACTATTGTAAATCCCTTATTGTATGGTCTTAAACAAAAAAAACCCACAAAATGGATCATATATTCTCAGCTCTCAAACTTTAGAATTTTGTTATTCCTAAGCCCAAAACTTTAAAATTCATGGCTTCTCAATAAAATTTCAGTTTCAACATTTTTATAATGGCTAAACTGCCCTCATGTATTTATATTCAGATAACAAAAAAATTTGTACATTATTTCATTTCATGTTCTCTTTCTACTCTCTGCTCTACAACTCTTGGAGATTTTAGGGTTTGAAGAAATATTCAATTTCGCCATTGACGTGATTCGGTTTTGATGTTCATCATCTTAGAATAAGTTTCATCTTCACTGAAACCACATCTTATCTTTATGTTAGATTTGAATATTTGCAAGATATATATATTCAATTAATAGATATCAGGTAATTATCAACTCAATAATAACTTCAATTAGTTCTCATCTTATGATTTGTTAATTTGATTAACTGTTTATTTTTCTTCGTTTGAACAAGTTACGTTTTCATATTTTGATCCAATTCATTTTCGGCTCTAAATCAAATTAAAATACTAATCAATTTTTGTTATCTCCTTGTTAATTACAGGGACAGTCTTATACAATGTTGGACATGATGGAAAACTCAACAAACATTTTCGTTGAATTTTTTTATTACGTTTATGGTACTTGATGTGATGATTTTTCAGATGATTTTTATTTTTTTGGGTTTATATCTTTTTTTGGTCAGGTGGCTATGCAAATCGGGCGAAAACTGAGGTAACTCAGTTTTTCAAAAATCTTTCATTGTCTCTCTTCCATGATTTCTAATCTTTACTGTTTAGTATGATTTTTCATTCCTTTCAAGAGTTTATGTGATTAATCTACTTTGATGTTTAGTTTGATCATTTTATCTTTTAAAGTCTTTATATGTTGAACAGTTGGTTCTGGTTTTTATGATCATTCACATAGGTGTTATTGAGAGTTATTTGAGTCGATAAATATCTCTCTCTAATTACCATTTCTTGGTTGATTATTTAGTAATGTCGTTCTAATTTTTGTTGCAAGTTTCTAAGTTTATTTAAGTGTAGCTACCAGTAGTGGTTTTTCTCCGGTTGATTTATTATTCTGAGTGGTAGCAGTCGGCTTGCTAAACAACATTGGTGTTGTGTGTTGTCTTCTCTGCTCTGGGGTCTGTCAGAGTAATTTCATTTAAGACAGTGTTATATCATTTCATTCTCCTTTAATCAACAATCTTTATTTGAATCAGTATCTTTTTTCTCTGAGTTATCCAGGTGAAGAATGTGGCGTGCTCAACTCAGCTTGGTGGTTTTGAAAATCCGTGATTGTAGCTGGAAGTTTAGGAATATTTCCCTCTCATTCAAAATTTAGTCAAATTTAATCCGAGAAATCGGTGTAATAATACTTTGTTACCTTTTGAAGAATTTTTTTTTACTCCATATATATTTCATCCTTTTATAATCCCATTAGGTATACTTTGGGAAGTCAAAATACTAAAAGTCATATTTTCTTCGCAAAGAAACAAAACTATGTCAATACAAGGAATTGAGTAAGTTTGGCTTAATGTCTTCGCAAGGCAATAATCAACTTTCAAGACTCTCATCTCAAATGCAATCAACCTCTATTAGTCAAAACATTGTGAGGCCTCTTAGAAGAGCTATCATTACTGGTCAAGTGGTAAGTGAAGCGGCGGATGAATGGTCATGTAGCTTGTTGGGTAAGATCATGTCCACAGAACCGCACGATCATGATGATGTCAAGAAGGAGATCACAGATTTGTGGTACTACTACGGAAGGTTTAATATCATTTCTAAAGGAGTAAATCTATTTGTTTTCAAGTTCAAGTCAGGAGATGAAAAAAACAAAGTTTTATGTAAGGCCCCCTGGAATGTTTTGGGATGTCTGCTTGTTCTTCAAAAATATAACTCTGATATACCCATCAAAGATCATGTTTTTGATAAACAAGTGTGGTGTGTTAAGTTAAGGAATCTAGCCCAGATCCTACTTACATATCAACTCGTTAAAGATATATGCAAAGACATTGGGAAGAAAGTGGTGCCAGAAGGAAAAAGAAGGATGTCTTCGCAAGGAAATAATCAATTTTCAAGACTCTCATCTCAAATGCAATCAACCTCTATTAGTCAAAACATTGTGAGGCCTCTTAGAAGAGCTATTATTCTATTATTTCATTCTCCTTTAATCAATAATCTTTGTTTGACTAATGGAGACATAGTGGTTTTTTAGTATTTTGCTTCATGGATTTTTTATTATCTAAGACTTTGTCTATTTAGTATTTTTGTTGTTTGGTTATGGATCTGGACGGATGAATTTTTATAAATTTGCATGTATGAATGAATGTTAGTCTTTCCTTTTGCCTAAATCTAAGTACAATGATGAAAAAATCAATATTATGGAAATTGTTAAGAACTTACGGCTAGGTCGATGCTTCACAAACCTAGCCGTTTAAATGCCTATAATTGTTATCTAAAAACAGACCTCCAAACATCGATTGGGTTTCCAAATTGTATGAAACATTTCACGGTTAGGAATGCTAACCGTAATTATCTCTGAGTTTCACAACAACAAAAATGGCACTAGGTCTTGGTTAGGTAAACCAACCGTTTATGGTTGGGAAAGACCTGGCCGTGACTTTTTTTGATACCCAGGCCATGTATTTGCGTCACGGTTAGGACTCCAAACCGTAAATCTGACATAAAGTAACAACTCTGGTTTACGGCGTGGATTCCTAGTCGTAAATATGGTATACTCCAAAACCTACAGGTTAGACTTACATACGGCTTGGTCGACATATCGATTTCCTATCCGTAAATACTAGAATTTCTTTTTGTACAACATCCTGTCATCTACTTTTTGAATTTTGAAAAATAGATCCGTTAGAAGACTGATTTATATAAGGTTCTAGTTGTTTAACCACTTTTTTATGCTTGAAATAACTCCACCTCCATTTAACCACCCATTTCAAATCAAAATCACATCTTATACATCAATAATCTCCACCAAAAACCCTTCAAACTCAATGCAATGTACTCAAAGGATAAACTCAACTTTACTTTGGATAAAGACTTATCTATTTGCAAAAAAAATGTACTATGTTATTCAAAAAGGGGAGAAGAACGAAGGAAAGGTGGTTTAGCTAGTTAATCGCATTGGAGTAAGATTTTAGAATTTTTTTGTAGCGAAACAGGTAACACTAATAACCGTGATGAAGTCGAATTGTATCTTCGATTTTTAGACATACGCAAAAAAGTGGAAGAATATATGGCTTTACTTCGTATTTGCCAACAACTTCGACTTAGAGGTGAAACTGATGATGAAGTCGTATCTCAAGCTAAAAATGAATGGATAAAATGGAAATATTATAATTTCAAGTATGACTTGGAGAAAATGTGGTCTAATTAATGAAAGTATTACTACATTTCAATCGTAGTATGTATTCACGTTGAAACTCTAAATTTCTCAACTTACATACCCAATTATGGATGGGAAAGTTGCCTTGTAAAACTCTTAACCCAACCGTAATAAAGATTCGGGTGATTCCAGACCAAATAACGGCCGGAAGTTCTTCACTTCCCAGTCGTTATATATAACTACGCCCCAGAGTTTTTATTCCCCCAGCCGTGTTCTTGATATTATGGCTTGGATTCCATCCTTTTCCAACCGTTAATTGCATTTACGGCTTGTGCGACTAATTAACCATAACAAACCCAAGAATTTCCCCAATTTTAAACGGATTTGAATTGATTAAATTGTTATCGGGAGTTGATTATATGGTTTTCCAAAGTATTTTTACCAAGGATTTCATCAATTTTCTTCAAAAAAAAATTTCATCAAAATCATCCTTTTCCTTCTTCAAAATCAAGGGAAAAAAGAAAAATAAGTTTTGATTTTTAAAAGATTAATCATTTGATTACTCTAATTCATTCATTAATGGTGATTAGGTTAGTTAATCACTATAATCAGCACTAATCAAATCGAGGGTACATTAGTAATTACAAAAAAATATTAAGATAAGGGGTTATAGGAATTACTATTGCATGACCCGGTTTTGGACTCCCCAAAACCCAGCCGATCTCAGTCCCAATAATAGGATTCTAAAATAACGCCACCTTAGAATGTCCTTAGAAATTGTTTTAGGCTTTTTAGAGCAACTCCAATGAGACCAACAAACAATTAGATTCACCCATTGTACACCTACAGTGAGGCTAGCAAACCATTAAAACGTATGGACAAATCTTTAAATCAAAGGGTTTGTTCATCGCGTCTCAGATTGAGTCGAACGAATCAATCTGAGATAGTCAGCTTAAACTGGACCGAGCGCCTTATATTGAGCTGCCGAGCGCCTTATATTGAGCCGAGCCTCAGTTCCAGTTGAAGCGACAACTGTTCCACACTAAGCCGGTCGGATCATACTGAACCAATAACGTCTAGTACATCCAACGGCTGTCAATCCCCCACCTATAAATTGAATCGAATTGAACTCCAAAACCACACTTTCCTTCTACACCAAAAAATTTCCCGAGTAATAGCTCAACCGTATATTAATTCAACGGAATTTACGATCGATGAAGATTTGTCGCTTTGTCGAAACTACGGAGCTCTATATCCGGATAGGGGTGCAGAAAGACGTCAAAATGCGTTAATGAGTATGAGTTATATCCACATAATCTATGAAAACTTATGCAATGATACCGGTAACCCCAATAATCGCAATGCGACTGGGTTGTTTTGACGAATTGGTGATATAATTTTTTTTTTAGAATTCATAGCTTTGGTTCGGCTTGTTAATCGTTATCGACTTATATGTGAGACTAATGCTGATGTTGTATTGCAAGCTCGAGAGGAATGGTGAAGATGGAAAAGATGAATTTTTACTTATGAAGCTCATTACGCAATCTTAAAGGATTTTTTGATATCTCGCTTTGGGTATTGAAAAGTACACATACTACTCGAGCAAGATATTGATGTAGTTGTTTTAAATTTTAATCGTTGTCGATCGTCTCAAATTAAGTTTTAATTTACTTTGTATATATGTTAGTACTGATTACATGTAACGGTTACATAAGTAGATAAAATAAACTTTAAATTCACAAATATTAAAATAAAGCATAATTTTAACTATTCGGCTCCACTCTAATGCCACTTATATGTTCCACCCTAAATCATACTTGCAAATCCTTGATTTGATCCTCCATCTAGAGACCCTTCAAGATCATTTCCTCCACTCTGATTTCCAAACCATGGACATGTAGCATCAGCTGGAGAGCCATCGAAGTTTAATTATCTCCTATAATCTTGATAACCTTGGAGAAATTGTTCACTGGCCTGACAATGCGGAGATTGTTGCACTTGACGAATTGGAGAACATTGCACTGGATGATATGGAGACTGTTGCCCAAGAGATACCTGTGTTTCTCGCATTACTTCCTGGGAATATGCAGTTATTGTACATTGAGAAAAATTAGGACTGAAGTTCATCATATCCCCAAATGTGCGCAACTGTTGGAGGT
Organism: Papaver atlanticum; assembly: GCA_023531105.1. Lineage (NCBI taxonomy): Eukaryota > Viridiplantae > Streptophyta > Magnoliopsida > Ranunculales > Papaveraceae > Papaver > Papaver atlanticum. The sequence continues at coordinate 2,233,809 of JAJJMB010005585.1, read as the reverse complement.
ACATACGTATGGTTTTAATATCTCTTAACTCCACTTGATTCAATTGTTCTTGAGTTGCCGATGTGCATGTATTAAAATTAGGACGCTCGAGACCTTGTGAGACAATGGGAAGAATCTGACGGTCTCCAACAAGATTATAAGTCTCTAGATCCCAACTCAAAACTAGAAAATCAGACTCAGACGATGAAGGAGAAGATCTGGTTCGTCGTCTTGATTGAGTCGACGAAGATGAAGCTCCCGGTGTAGGATGGTGGTGCATGTGATGGAGCATCCAATTTGCTCTACCCAATGTGACAAAATCCATCCCATAGATGTGTAGAACTTCTCTAAGAATTATCGACTCTGTAACACTCTTGTACCATCGGTCATAATGGTCTTTGTCACAATGGGTGAATTTAGTCTCATACCTTTCCCAGTCTATTGCCTTTATCTCTACGTATCTCGACCCGTACACGGTATCTATACGTGGAGGTTGGTGTGGCTCTCCAACTCGACCAACTAGCTGTCTAACACATCTCTTTCCAAAATATTAAACACCAATATCACTGACAGGACTATACAACATCATGCGTTGGAATGAGAAGTCTTTGATCCTTCTGACAAGAACAATGTTGTATTCTTAAAAATCCACATACAACCTCCAAATAACATTATATTTGTTCCTAATCGACATTTGGGAGCTCTACACATTAATGTTATCTTACTCATACTTTTGTTATCTTGGCTTCCAATTATCACCTTCGTACCTCATTATCATTGGCCAATATTTCATCTTGTAGTCATAAAGTCTTGATACACCAATGTTGAAACATGCATACCACCAAAGTTGGAGTAAAAAATATATAAAGGAAAGCAAACTATATTTAGTCTAAGGAATGTATTGACGTATTTAACTTGCTAGTATTTGTACACTGATATAAATCTAAAGGAATGTGTTGGCGTATTTACCTTAAGGATGCCCCAATAACCTTCAATGTTTGACGCCACACAATATGCGAGATCGAGACAAACATACAATTCGGCCAATATAGCGGACCCCAATAATAAGTGGCAGCCTTTTCCATATCTTGCAGCGCCTCTAGCCACCCCACTTGAGTTCTTGACTTTGAATTGAGGAAAAAACATGAACCAAGTATCCATAAAATAAATACCCTAGCAATTTATGTATCTCTCGCAAGGTCTTACTCTACCGAATCAGGATCGTTACCACCATGCAATTCGTTAAATATAAATGTCTTTAAACCGGAAGTAGGAATTCCACCACTTCTCAAAGCTATATAATTTTCTTGTGTTGTTACCTGGAAGTACAACGGAAGTGCATCTTTGTATCGCTCTTCGGCCAACCAACCTTCTTGGTCAAATGAAGCATCATCTAACGCCCTAGAAGGTATCCCAAGTAGGAAATACAAATCTAATGGTGTTATGCCTGAAAAAATAAAAAATCAATTTGTTCATTTCATTTATAATCCTCGCATTGATTACATAAAAAATATAAATCAAAAGAGATGACATACTGATAAGACCATGTTTTATGGAACATGTCAACGATGTTGACCCAATGTGTCACTCAAGCATATTTGGCATATATGATCCTTTATACGGGTCAAGTCTCTCAAGATTGTGGAAGCCACCCTGGCTAGCAAGTGAAGGGTGCAGCGAGCACACAAGTCCAATGGAGGCACAAGGCATTGATACTGGCTCCACATATGATCTTACCACATACCTATTTCGAAGTCATGAAAATGAAACATGTGTGTAGTATACCATCAACGCTCCATCAATATATCCACCAGTTTGAACAAATTTTTATGCGCTTGGATATGGTACAAAGTAATCCAAGGAAATCGATCGACAATAGTTTTAACACCATGAGGGAGTTTTTCATAAACTTTATGAATTTCATACCAACCACCTCTTACTTTCTGTAGAGAATTATCCCGCTTTGTTTTTGTGGACAAATGACCTTCACTAATTGCTAATTCTGGACATGAGAGCAGTCGGGCATTGTTATCTTCCTCTGAATCATCTCATCTCCCCGTTAAAACTTGATTGTGTTTATTTATAGGTGGTTTTCTATTTCTTTGTCGACTAATATCTTGATATCGAGAAGGCATGGTAATTAAATGTGTGTTGAATTTTTGTTTGAAAAGATATAGAGAAGATTGAATTTGTATTGAAATTATATAAAGAAGAAAAGAAGTTGTTATGAGTAGAGAAGATTGAAGTTGATTTGAATTTATAGGGTGTGCAAACGTGGCCTTTTTTTTTTGTTCAAATGTTCCCGTTGTCGTGTCATTTTGAGCCGAGACTCGGTGCAGTTGGAGACGAGTCTCGGTTCAGACTCAGTCTGCACGTCCGAACTAAACTGCAACGGTCGAATTTGTTTGTCTCGTGATGTCCCTTCTCCACTGCATGAAACTAACTTTGACCATCACGCCAAATTATCAAATTAGGTATGGACCATTGGAGTTGCTCTTAACAAGCATTTTGGCGTGGTTCCCTGTATCCGTCCGAGCAATGGTATTTACTTTTCTGAAGGAAATATAATAAATGTGATGACAACTTATAATGACAATGTGGCGGGAGTGGTTATCGGTCTACCACCATCATGCTCATTATCCAGTACTAGTATCTTTCCTATGCGTTGCACGGGATTAGGTTAGTTGAATTGTTATTTGTTTTGAAAATGCAGAGACCGGTCTCTCCTAAATGTAGTATCTACTTGCATAGAAATGGCAGAGTATTAGCAGTTCGGGTAGTTGTATTCCTAACTGAAACAACTGGGGTGAAAATTTTGTCTCAATTAATTGGATTATTATTTGAGTTGAAACTGTAGAGATCGCAGAGCCTGCCTGCTTGGGACCACCAATCTTTTGACAAACTTCAGTAAGCATTTTGAAGTTGACAACTAATAATATTACTTTTTAACACTATTAAAAGTATTGGCATCTGGAATTCTACATAGTTCACCACATCTTTCTCATTAAGTACTCAAATAATGAATAACTACAAAGAAACAGTCAGTTGATATTCTGTTGTGGGACGCTACACGTATTTTGCTGGCTGTTAAATAGGAAGTGCTACTAATGACTCTCAGTGACACTTTTCAAAGGAAAGGTTGTTGACATTGTGAAGAATTATTGTACTCCGATTTTTTTGGTAGAGAAGTCATAAAAAAACACTTGATAAGTTCATAGGTTCATAGATCATACATGGACTTCCAAAAATTGTACGTAAATGAAACAGGATTAAAGATTACGAAAGAAAAACTATTATACTGTAAAATAATTGGGTATTATTATATTCAGAGTTGGCCGTTGTCATGCATCTTCTGTTTTGTCTCAATTTCAGTTCTTTATGTTTCCTCTTGTGTATCAATTTCATTGTTTTGTGTTTTTTCCTGTAGATTAGCATGATATAGCAATTGTTAGTGAATAATCTGCGTGAATCATTTTATGTTGAATAGTGATTGTAAGCATCATCAATAATTACCTCTCTCATGGACAACATTTTCATAAATTTCAAAGGGGTCAGTGGTTCTTGAAAATGCACAGCTTCTTTTTTATGGTGTAAATGGCTGGTGGTACTGTGGCATTTTTGGATCCCTAATCTGCTTTTCAACATCATGTAATCTCTCATATTTATCTTTTAATTCATGATTGAGGTGATATATGAACGCCGCACATAAACAATCCCGTAGCCAGATATTTTTCCCCAACAACCTGGAACTCGAATATATGTGTGTGTTCCAAAGTGAATATTATTTCAGATACATCTTCTGCCAAGATTTTCCGTTAAGTTTTATTTTTTTATTTGGTGTTGTCATATGTCGGTAAAATATGTTATGGTATATACCCTTCCATCAGGGCACTAATTCGAAACCCTCGCATTATCAATAGAACATCAGCAACCGTTCCGCAAATGTTCTAGTTCCAGTTCCAGTCTCATCCCATATTAGCAGTTCTAGCTTATACCTGCGCAAGCATTTCATCAATCAATTTTAGTAGTTTAATGCAATTTGGTTTTAAGATATGATTTGTGCAGTAATATTGTTACCTTGGTACATGTTTTTTTGATCTTGCAATTGCATGGAGCACACCATTCTTTTGATCCAACTCTGATGACAGTGCTTCCAATGGCAGCTCAGATGAAGATGAGATATTCGAGAGTGTAGATGTTGAGCATTCTATAAGTAAGATCAATTGTATTAAGTTTCACTAACACTTGCATCAAGTATACTAAACTTAATATACTTTCTAAAAATAAGCAAACACAACAACAACTAACGACCACCAATTCCCATTGGGGTTGTACTTAAGTTGCTTAATCAAAACTAAGCACTCTTTGGCAGCCCACTTGTACATGTTCGCATACATCTGTAATTGCTTACATTGAAACCAAATTTCTAAAATTAATAGTTTGATTTTGTATTCATGTCGACTGTAACTGACGTAGAATTAACCAAAGTGCTCTGACAAGCATGAACCTAGTTTTTCCTATAAGAACAAATTGAAAACAATAAATCATAGAATGAGCACCTATAATTACCTCATCAAATCAACCAAATTAATTAGTTCTCATCTCCCCGAGATGACTCTCTTTCTTATGATTATGATTAGCTCATAGTTACATAATTCAATAAATTCAAGTGAATTCCACTTGGAACTGCCTTCGGATAAACAACGGATCTCAACCATGTATCCATCTCGCACGTAATGAATATTTCTAACCAAACAATCAAAAAGATTATCTACAGTTTGGTGGGATTTTGCGCAATACTTACTAAAACCGTAGTCCCATACTCACTTATTCAGTCCATATTTGGATGGAAAGTAGAAAGCACAGTCAACTCTACTAATACAGAGAAAGCTAAAGATCTTTCATATAAAATCACAGTTAGTATAAACTTAGAACGTGCAGTATCTAGTGCATAACATATTTTCATGCTTTACCCCCTAGGATTGGAATTTATGAATTAGAGTTTAAGATTAGAAAGATTCGGTGTAATTACTTGCACCATAATTAGCGAAGAAGAGTTTGTTACTACCTTTTATTGTTAGCAGGAAAAAGCGTACGCACTACCTTTCCAAAACAGTTATAAGTAAAAGAATTATTGGGCGAAACTTTTCAGAGAATGAATGGATTTCGAACAAAATGCTTCACCCATAAAAAAGTGAGTCTTTGCTTCTGTAACAAATCGACATGCTCCCATGGTGTTTTCCATAATCTTCTAAATTAACCACTCCAGTCCAGTGAACGGCTACACAAATCTAAAAGTAGTATTACTTCGCCAGAAACACCCTGATTAGTATAGATTTATACGAAACATCTAACGTTATCTAAACATCTAATTGTATTATGAATGTAAAGAGAGTAGTATTACTTAAAAATGCGCTTTACATGACAAAACAGGTTTCATGATATCATGTTAACAAACGAACTAAAAATTGAGACGAAGAAATTTTATATGTGCTCATATAATAGGGTTTTGATATTAAAGTTTTTGGAATGGCATAAAAGTATTTAGATGGAAAATATATCGAAAACCCATTGAAGTTTTAGGTATCTCCGGCGATGTTTGTTTTAGTACACAAATATTCAAATCAATTAATTAAAACAATGGATAATCACCAAATTAAGAATAAAAAAGAAAAGAAAAAGGATATATAGAAAGTGAGAGATGTTTACGAACAGAAGCAGCTAAAGATGGTGGTGAAAGAAACATGAGGGGGCGGAAGTGAAGATGAAAGCATTAGGGTTTAGTGAGAATAAGGTTTTGTATTTGTAAAGTCCTCGTTACCCTCCTGTGATAGGCCAGCAATTTCTACTCAAATTATATATACAGAAGAAAAAAAATACTGAAAGAACTCTATGGAAAAAAAAAAAAAGGTATACTGAAACACAATTACTACATATCAGATAAAGATTGGAAATTTAAATTCCTACCTACTTCGTATATAACGATTTAATCAAAAGAAATCTGATCTCATTGTGCTACCAACCATCCAGTGGTAATCCAGAGTTTAGCTTTAGGATTACTTGCTCAAAGAAAGAAAGAAAGATGCATTTGAGCGAGAATGAGGGTATCGAGGGAACTATATTTCTGGTCACTGGTGGACTTGGTTTTGTTGGTTCAGCTCTTTGTTCTGAACTCGTACGTAGAGGTGCAAGGGAAGTTCGAACTTTAGATCTCCGTTCTTCATCTCCTTGGTCTGCTGATCTTAATAAAATCGGTGTTAAGTCCATTCAAGGTATCACCTTTTATATTAATAAACTTTCAATTTTAGTATCTGAGTGATTGAATTTGACCTTAATCAATCCAATTCTGCAATTTCATCCATACCCAAAAATGGGTTGAACTCAATTGTAAGTCAAATCCATTAAAGGTAACGCCTTTTTCCAAAAACAGACAAGAAACAAACAATTTAGTGTTAAGTGATGACTCTTTCAGGCAACTGATAGATACAAAATTATAAAGGTGTAACCTTGACTAGATTTAACTCTAAATCTTCAATTATGAAGTCAAGTCACTCATGGGCATGGATGGAATTGTGGAATTGATCTATCCTTGATTTGTAATTGGGTTTTTATTTTCATTTTTTCTTTCTAATATGTGATTTGTGATATGTAATCCATATCTTATACACAGGGGATGTGACCAAAAACAAAGATGTTGCAAAGGCTTTGCGTGGGGTGGACTGTGTTTTCCACCTTGCTTCTTATGGGATGTCTGGTAAGGAAATGATTCAAGCTGGACGTGTTGACGAAGTTAATATAAATGGAACATGCCATGTTTTGGATGCTTGTTTCGAGTTTGGAGTTAAGAGGCTAGTTTATGTGAGTACGTACAATGTTGTATTCGGAGGGCAGGAGATTGTAAATGGCAATGAAGCCTTGCCTTATTTTCCCATGGACGACCATGTTGATCCATATGGCCGTAGTAAATCTGTTGCTGAACAGTTGGTTCTCAAGAGCAATGGCCGCACCTCCAAGTAAAAATTGTGTCTCTAAGTTTTAATTCCTGTTGAAGAACACTAGTCAGAGGAGTTAGACCCTTTCCTTATCTCCTGTTGAACTGCAATTTCCCATTTATAGGATGATCAAAGAGATTTTTAAGCCAGGAATTAATTGAGTGGGTTAATGCATTTACCTTACTACCATTATTAGACTTACGTTATGTGGTTGTAACTTTGATTTTATGTAGGAAGAATGGAACTCGTCTTTATACTTGTGTGATTCGTCCTGCTGCAATCTATGGACCGGGTGAAGAGAGGCATCTTCCTAGGATAGTCTCACTTGCAAAGCTGGGTCTGTTGGCATTCCAAGTTGGTGGTCCAACTGTGAAGTCAGATTGGGTATACGTGGATAATCTCGTGCTTGCTCTAATATTGGCAAGCATGGGACTCTTGGATAATATCCCCGGGAGAGAAGGAACTCCTGTTGCAGCTGGCCAGCCTTACTTCATATGTGATGGTAATATAATTTGTCTCTAAGAAATTGATTTTTCCAAGTTATTAACTAGTACTACTATCACTATACATTGAGTTGTTATATCTAAATTTTGGTTCAATTCCAAAAATTATTCTGTTTTATGTGTACGAACTTGACAGGATATCGTGTATATATATTAGGTTTCTGAACATCTGCTTGAACTCACTTTGTTATATGGTTACCTTATCATTTTCAGGATCACCTGTCAACACATTTGAGTTTATCCGCCCACTGCTCAGAAGTCTGGACTATGATGTTCCAAAGGCTACATTGGACATTTCCCATGCACTCCTCTTGGGACGAATTTTCTGGGTAATTTATACAATTTTATATCCATGGTTGAATCGGTCATGGCTGCCTCAACCATTTGTTCTCCCCTCCGAAGTACATAAGGTAGGTTCATTCATTTCTTACCTCTTCCATGTGTTTGATTAAAGATATGTCATGAGTTCTCTTTCATGTTAGTTCAGGAACTTTATCACAGTACTTCCTAATCCATATCTTCAGTGTTATTATGCATAAGGTTGAGTTTCGTGCGTTCATTTGGCTGCACAAATATTTCATATCAACATTTTCTATGCATCTGTCCCACAGGTTGGAGTTACTCATTACTTTTCTCCCCTAAAAGCAAAGAATGAGCTAGGATATGTCCCCATGGTGAATCCCCAAGAGGGCATGTCTGCGACCATCTCGTACTGGCGGGAGCGGAAGAGGAGATCTTTGGATGGGCCCACCATACACGCGTGGTGTTTCTGTGTGATTGGAATGTTTGCTGTATTTGTTCTCGCCTATTTACCAGTCTTAGGACCCGTAAAGCCACTTTCTCTCCGATCGATGTCCCCTTTACAGATACTTTTCGTCGCTTCAGTAGCTGCACATGTGGGTGAGGCTATATATGCTTGGTTTCTTGCAAAGAAAGTGGATCCTGCAAATGCTAAAGGATGGTTTTGGCAGACATTTGTTCTTGGGTTCTTTTCTCTGCGTTTCCTGTTGAAGAGAGCCAGAAAGGAGTGAGAGTCTGATCTCCCGTCTCATGTTCATTAAACCGATAGAAAATTCCATGTTGTTCTACTTGTGTGTAGTTTACTCTGATGTAGCTCCACTTCGAACAGTTGGAGCAAATAGCTGGTGAAATAATATTCGGGTTTATATCAGAAACTTACTTATCATTTATCAATAGCAGAATGAGTGACATTTGAAATGCCTGATTCTGTTTCTTGTTTTTGGTAGTGGTGTAAGAACATTGATATTGTAATAAGAATAGGCGAAGAAGATAAAGAGCAAAATGCAGAGAGAAGTTGAATTTCTTTTCAAGTCAAATAGGATTGACTAGAGTTCAATTTTCTTTCTGTAGGTTTAGAAATTGGTGAAACAGGTTAGCTCTGTTGCAGCAGAACAGAGGGACCCATCATCCTCAGGTACCCCCAAACGGTTCCAACAATATCAGTGAAGCTGGGGGTTGCAGGCCTGAAAGTTGTCTTTTTTTTAAAAATTTGACAGGTGCTAGGTGGTAGACTGCACTAGTTGTCTTTGTTTGGTGCACCCTTATCTCCATTTCCACAAAAACAAAATCTGGAGAGACAAACCGATCAAACTCCCTGTTCAGAGTTACATGTGTCTTAGCACAGGAGTAGTGTAGCTTACTAATCTTTTGAAGATCTGGAAAAGAAGAATAAGAGAAGAGTGAACACTGTAAATAGAAGATGAACAACAGACTAGAGAAGGAGGAGATGGTGGGGATAAAGGGAAATAAATTTTTTGTGATTGGGGGGTTGGGTTTTGTGGGTTCTGCACTCTGCTCAGAGCTTATAAGAAGAGGAGCTAGCGATGTTCGAATCTTCGATTTTCTTGCTTCACCAACTAATACTTGTTCATCGGAAAGTGACTGTTACGATGACCTTAAGAGGATTGGAGTTAGGATCATCCAAGGTAATACAATCACTTTAGAAAGTTCAATTGTAACCACATTGACAGAGCCAAAGTGACCTTCAGTTACCTTGAAAGTATGTTTTTGGATTCGTGGCTATATTTTTTGTTGTGCATTTCATTCAACAGGAGATGTAAGACAGAAAACAGATGTTGGGAGAGCTTTACGAGAAGGGGCGGATTGTGTTTTTCATCTAGCATCCTATGGCGCATCTGGGAAAGAAATGCTCCAAGTTGAGCGAGTTGAAGAGGTGAATATAAATGGAACCTGCCATGTAGCCGATGCTTGCCTAGAGTATGGCATCAAGAGACTCGTGTATATGAGCACTAACAGTGTAGTCGGAAAGGAGATAGTGAATGGGAATGAAGAAAACTCGACTTATTTACCCATGGATGACTACCATTATGATCCCTATGGACGGAGTAAATCTGCTGCTGAGCAGTTGGTTCTCAAGAGCAATGGTCTCGTATCTCAGAACGGGAATACCCGCCTCTATACATGTGCAATACGTCCCGGAATTATCTATGGGCCAGGCGACCAAGGCTGCGACCTGCTTCCTAGGGTAGTATCTGTATCCAAGTTGGGTTTGTTGAAATGCAAAATTGTCAAAGCACCAAACAGTCATGAAGCCAAGACAGATTGGGTTTATTTGGATAACCTTGTGCATGCCTTAATTTTAGGAAGCATGGGACTGGTAAGAAACTTGGGTGGTGGTGGTGGGAGAGAAGAACATGATTACAATGACCCAGTTGCTGCTGGGAAGACGTACTTTATATCTGATGGTAATGTGTTGTCAACCTTACTTAGCTTCGACGCATTTAACTTTTACGAGTTGTTTCACAGCATGATTATCAAAAATTAAGTATTATCTACGACATAAACTAGTGCAACAGCAAACTTGAGAACATTCATTAATCATGAGGCTGTCTTAACTCTTGTTTTATGTTTTATTTTTATGATTTGCTATAAAAAAAACTAATCCGTTTTCAGGATGTCCTGTCAACACTTTTGAATTTACTCGTCCATTGCTGAGAAGTCTGGATCATGACTTGCCTAAGTACACATTAGATCTTTCCTATGCATTACTGTTTGGAAGAATATTTTGGGCTCTTTACAGAACACTCTTATATCCATGGTTGGACCACTCTTGGCTCCCGCAGCCGCTTATCCTCCCCGCGGACGCGTATAAGGTTAGTTTGTTAATTAGTTTTTATTAATCTACATTAGCACAGTGCGCTCTGCTTTAATCATTTCAGCATTTTAAAATAAAATGATGATGTCAGGTTGGTGTCACCCACTATTTTTCGATCCAAAAAGCCGAGGAGGAACTCGGATATGTTCCGCATGTAACCCCACAAGAAGGCATGTCAAAGACCATTTCGTACTGGCAAGAAAGAAAAAATAGGGAGCTGGACGGACCCACAATATATCCATGGATTTTCTGTCTGATTGGCATCCCTTGGTTGTTTGGTGCTGCTTTCTTACCAAATGTTGGTCCTGTAAAGCCTTTCAAAACCATCAGCCTCTTCTTTTACAGATCATTGCGAAATGCACAAATCGGTTTCGTCATAGTTACACTGGTGCATATCTGCGAGGCTATGTATGCTTGGTATTTAGCAAAAAAGGTGGATCCTTCAAATGCTAATGGATGGTTTTGGCAAACTTTAATTCTCGCTACATTTTCGTTGCGCTTCTTACTGAGAAGAGCCAGAAACAAGAAGATCACCAAGTAAATGAGCGATATATGAATTGTGTTTTTCTTTAGTTAATGTACATTATCAGCACATTTTTCTTGCTTTTGCTCTTTGGCTTTCCTAATGGCAGTTCTGTTTTTAACTTGACTGGTAAGTAGGGAAATGGCAAGCTTGACAATGATTTACGCGTTTATAGCCGTATCCTTCGTCACGTAACTAATAACAAGCCAATTGGTGCACTTTGTTGTTTTTTAATCCTAAAGAACCCCAAAAAGGAGAACATAATATGATGGCTTAGAAGGTTCTGGGCATACTGGGACCAAGAAAAGCTAACCAGGCAGGCTAATGAAACTGATCCCTTTCAAATGAGGGAGTCACCCCCTAAATGGCTAGCATAGATATATGATTCTGTTGGAAACCGCATGCCAGTTTTCCCACCATTTTTTTAACTTAAGAATGTCCCCATCATTCTTCCTTAGTCTTAGTCCTTGGCCCCATCATCCTGGTTCTCTTTTGTCCTTGATTCCTTCTTTTACTCACTAAAGCTTCATCCTTGTCCTGGTCATCAAAAGTAGAGCCAGAAACTAAAACACTTAAAAAAACAATACTATATTGAAATGGGAAACCCTAAACTTTACCCTATCCCTTCCCCAGTTCCCCTCCCACCACCACCAAAGATATCATTTTCTATGGATTCTGGTATGATGATGATATTCTCCCTCTTTCTCTTAACATTCAAACAAGGAACAAGAGCCAAACACTTTTGACTCTTTCCCCATTGTTCTATGCAGTCCAACAACATAGATAGATGTAACTTGCTACTCTTCAGTCTTCACCTAACTATCTCACTCTTCAAGGATAATGGTCTTTCTTTCTTCTTGGTATCTGATAAGCCTGTTTTTGGCTTAGTGTGAAAAGAGTATTTGTCTCTTGCTTATATCTCAACTTTAAACTCCATTTTATCGATCAAAGAAAAAAGAACTCCATTTTTCTCTAGAGAGTTCAAAAATAGATACACTTTTTCCTCCATTAAGAAATTTAAGATCCCCATAAAAAAGAAGAGAACAAAAGAGAAACTCCATTACTATCTATCTGTCTATCATCTTCTATCTTTCATTTCTCTCTTTCAAACAATGGGGTTTATTCAGGTTGCACTTTGTTACTTAGTATTGCTAAGAATAGGTATAATAGCAGCTAAAGAATATGAGTGGAAGTCTGCCAGTGCTACATACATCAAAGACTCAGAAGGGTCTATCACTACAAGTAAATAGTTTTGTTTTGTTACAGACTGTATAATCAAAGTTTCTTAGAAAATCTGAAAATGAATAACACAACTAATCTGGTTTTTGCTCAATGTTTGCAGAAGGTGCTTGTGGTTATGGAAACCTTCACATGAAAACATATGGGAAGTACAGTGCTGGACTGAGTGGTATGCTATTCAGCAGAGGGCGTACCTGTGGGGGTTGCTTTGAGATTAGATGTGTTGATCACATCCATTGGTGCTTGCTTGGGAGCCCATCAGTTACGGTCACCATCACAGATTTCTGCGCACCGAACTATGGACTTCCAGATGAATATGGTGGTTGGTGCAATTTCCCAAGAGAGCACTTTGAAATGTCTGAAACGGCTTTTGCTGGAATGGCTGATAAAAGAGCTGATGTGGTGCCAGTTCAGTTTAGAAGGTAACAATATAGTTTGTTCTTCATTATATTGCTTATATAAGGTTAACTGAAACACCTGCTAAATTAAAAGAAAAAGCACGGATTAAAAATGAGCTTCTAATATTGAGCTCAAATATCTAATTCAGCTTAAATTGATAGATGAGTGGTTACAGATGTTAGAAAGCTTGGACTTTCGGCTGCTACTTAATGTTCAGATGTTGAAAATCAGAGGATTGATAGTTTTTGAGTTTAATATGTTACGAATACTTGAGATCTTGGCTGGTAGTTTCTCAAAATATCCTGGAGGTGGTCCATGAAAGGAACATCTATCAAGAAGGAAACATAGACTTTTTAAACTGAGATTAACCACTTAGGTTTTGTTATAATCTACTTAAGCAACAATTTGTGGATCTGCAATTTGTGCAGGGTGAACTGTGAAAGAGATGGGGGAGTGCGATTTACACTGGGTGGAAGTTCTTACTTCCATCAAGTCTTAATCACCAATGTAGGGCTGGATGGGGAAATTGTAGCGGTGAAAGTGAAAGGATCAAGGACAGGGTGGATACCCATGGGCAGAAACTGGGGGCAAAACTGGCAGTGCAATGTTATCCTTCTAGGACAGCCTTTGTCTTTCGAAGTAACGAGCAGTAGCGGCAAAACAGTCACGTCCTACAATGTCGCTCCACCAACTTGGCGCTTCGGTCAGACATATGAAGGGAAACAGTTCTAGAACATAAAATATTTAGATAGGATACCAACTTAGATTTTTGATCCTGCCAATTTCTAGTTTGTCAGGAAAAGATAAGGAACTCATGCTATATGTATGAATCAAGGAGAGTACTTTAAAAGGTTGGTTCCTAGTCACAATTACAAGTTCATGTATATGGCTTATAAGCACTTTATTAACTATGTTCTTGAATTATTATTAAGCCACTCAAGAGAGTGCCTGGCACTCTTTCACTACCTGTACTGAACAAGGAAAGTGAATGAAGTAATTCTAGGAAGAATGGAAACGACAAGGAGATAAAACGATTCTAGCTTCAAGTAATCTTTTAGGGAGCAAGTGCACTAGGTGGTTGTACAAAGAGGTCTGAGGGTTCGAATACCAGTTGCATTGGAAATGCAGGATTTTCATTTTAATGCTTAGTTACCTGGGCTATGTAGGTAACAAGCCTCTAGTTATAAAGAGGTTTTCCAAAAAATACAAAAAAATAAAATAATAATAATTAGTTTCTAGGGAAGCAATTGAAATATTATTAACTTGGTGGGAAATGTAATAGTCGAGAAAAAAGAAGCATCTTACCTCTATATATACGAATTTTGCTACATTCTTCTTTAACACAATTTTCTTGCCTCCCCTGAGTTGCAAGCTTGAGAAGGTTAGACTTTCACCATATCTACAATATCAAACTTGAACAGCTTCAAAAAGAAAGCAAAAGAGACCGGTATTCTACTTAGGTAAATTTGGAAGACATTAATTTGTAGAACTAGAACACTCTGCATAAGCAAACAGATGATGTATCAAATAAAGCTCGAGCTAACATAGGGAGTCCCCATCTACAAAGATAAATCTAAAGATAAAAATACTGTTCACCTCTTTTTCTTTAAAAGAAATATCTTCTTAAGAACAAGTTTTTATACAAAATTCAAGTTCTACAATGTCATATGCTGAGAGAAGACCAGACTAGTTTAACATTCATATCTGTATAACAATAGAATGCACGAGAGCAATCAAAAACAGCATTTCGTTGTTATGTCCACAGAAAGCAACAAACCTTTAAGTAATAAGCAGAGAAAGGACCTCTTCTTTATGCGCGAGTTTCACCAACGAGGCCATTTGTTCGATTGTATCTCTTCTACCTCCTCTAAAAACTCCAGATCCTCACCAAAAAAACCCTCCGCTTCCTGTCTTAAAATAACTGAAAGACCATATTCCCCCTTGGGTTCCAACCCATTAATCAATATCCTAAATGTCGACCTATCTGGATCACAACCCACTTTTCTCATCAACTCATAACACTCCATACACAACGCAACATTACCAAAATCCATAAACGTTGTCAGAAGAGCATTAAACCCTTGGACACCACCTTCTAATCCATTCTCCATCTTCATATACATGAAAACAAGTTCAGCTTTATCAAACCATTCATTGTCTGCTAAGAATGTAATCATCTCAGCATACATCAACACTTGCGGTTTATACCAATACTCCTTACGCATTTCTTCAAACACCTGGAGTGCTAAAACGGGTTCACTCTGTCTTTGTAAGTCCCGCAGAACAGCAATCATATCTAGTTTAACCAACCTTCTAAACATCGTTTCAAAAACTTGTTTCAATGAATTCTCATCTTTCTTAGCTCGTTTAAGTGCTTGAACTGTCTGTATTGCTTCAATACTTACTCTTCCTCTTTGTAATGGTTTACGATTCTTTCCCCTGTCTCTCATTATGATAAGTGTACTCCTCATTTTAGGAAATTGTAATAATGAAAGTGATTTTTGTAATGGAAATTGAAACCGCATTGGTGTTGCTCGTAGACCAGTATGGAAATCAAGGATTTTGGACAAAGAGTTGCAGATGGAGATGGGAGAGTGGGAAAAAACGCGGGTAATGGATGAGCTCATCCTAATTTTCCCTTCAGAACGGGCAGCAACGAATCGGTGGAGTTATAAAATGTCTGCTGCACATTACGCCCTTTATACGTCAGGTGTGATTTTCTTTGGCCAGCATTTTGTGTGGATGAGAACCATGAGATGCTACGCAGGAGCTGTGGCAATTGGGTGAAGTCAGTAAACTCTGCATTCAACAGGAGGACACATAAATCGTATCAGCCCATCACACGCGCATCATCGGTGCATACCGGCTCGGGATTGACGGCGACTGATACAGTCTTCCATCAAACATGCTCAGGACAATGCACATCCAACATCAATAACTAATCTTTTCTTATTTAAACAAACTAATATAGCTTACTACTACAACCCTTGAAACCCAGAAAGTGGTCTATTACAGATGCTTCAATTCCTAAAATTTAAGTTACACAATCAATTTTTCCTCTGATCAATCATGAACTAACCTAAAACTAAGCTATAAATTACAACAACACTCACTAAACACTAATTAAGCTTTAAACTACCGTTGGTACTGAAGATTAGTGTTTTTTTAGGTGAAGCATCATAAAACATTAGACTATTATTTCCAAGGCATATTTGCCATGCTTTGCAGGTTGTGATTATGGTGATGGTGATTGTTGTTGTTGGTGGTGCATGCTCCTATGCTATGATTGAGAGGGCTACCAGGGCCACCGCCAGAAGATTCACTCATTGTAGTCCCTTTTGAGGTTGGGCTGCCAACTGTACCACCACCACCACCACTCATCATTCCATTCCCACCACCACCTGGGTTCGACTTTGCTGGTGCATAATTAGATTCAAATTGGTTGGACTTTGCTGCTTTACGCCCATCCACGACAAAACTACCCACCACCACCTGAAAAAACATAGGGAAACGGGTCAACTGTTAGGAATAACACATCTACAGTAGTAGATAAGATGACAGAGAAGGAAACAACCCCTCTACAGAAATGTTGGAAGAAATTAGGAACAGAGTAGCCAGATAGAAGTGAGGGCAAAGACAAACCTGAACAGGGGATGCAGCAGTTAGAAGACCAGCCACACTACCACCTAAAACGCGACCATCAGGCCCTGCCAATGATACACTCAGTCCTCCCGTTCGGCTGCGCTGACCTCCACTCTCTGATAGCAGAAATGATCCAGATAGTGAAAGGATTTCGAATCGTCCCTGAACGAGAGATACAAGGGAATCACCCATCAGTAACAAAGCATAAACATGTAGAGGAGAAGCTGATTGATTGAGATGTCAAGAGTGCATTATCAGAATCCTTTTGAACATTTCATACAGCTTCAAAAGTTACCACGGACAACACCCTCGTTACCATAAAAGAAACTGCAATCTTCTTCTGTATTTCTATATGCATGCATTTTAAGGACATATAATGTACCCCAGGAAATACTACGCAGTGATGAGAGTATTTGGTGAACAATATGAAACTACTACCTAAATGATAGTCCGTCGCCCCAAATGACAGCTGCTTCTATAGTTCTCAATCAAAAAAAGTACAATATAGCTAATATTTCCTTTTGAGAATTGAAGATTTGAAACACATGAATTTGTGAGAAACACTCTCAACATTATGTTTTCATATCCAAAACTAAATGAATTTGCAATGAAGCAGATTTAAGAAAAAAAAATATCTCAACAACTTTGAATACCTCATAAGTAACAGTACCACCAGATGTTGCCGCCTGCCGCAATGTAACATTAGATATAGCACCATTTGCTGATAGAATGCAAATAGCTCTTGAACTGTTCTGAGCAAATGACATAATCCTCGATGACACATCCTGCAATTTAGTGCCCAAACTTGATAAATTACTAAGTTGATAAATTACGCTAAAAGGCAAAACCAAAAACCAAAAGGAACATGTTTTTAGAACAGTACCAAAAATGGAAGTTATTAAGGATACTTGCTTTAAAAATGCAGATATAACAATATGATTGGCCATTAAAGATATATTCGCGTTGCAAGAGGATGACCATTCTGTGCTAGCAAACGCAAGAAGTAATTATTTTTACGAAAAAAGGTAACAAAAACTGAGAAAGCTTACACACCTCTCCAGCTTTAACTGCGATAACATGAGGGGTAAATCCAATTCCTCCAGATCCTGCAAGCAAGTCCCACAATATGAATAATTTAGACAAACACGTGATAATTTACAAAAAAAAAAAAAAAAGGCCAAAGCCGGCGCACGACAAAAATAAGGAAGTTGAAAGGATATAAATTGTTTTTTACATTTATTTTTCGATCCATAAATATATCTGTGGTACTATATACATAAATGAACTCAGAAATACCACACAAATAAATTTTTGAACAAAAAAGAGAGAAGGAAAAAATAGGAGATCAGCTTAATATAAACTGTCACTTCTCGTATAGTTTCTCTTGCATAGTATAGATAACATACTTAAAACATTTCACCCTGAAAAGTAAGGTGAAGAGCAACACCTTTTGTCTGGTACACTCCACTGGAATTCGATATCCACAAGTCAGAGTGAGTAACAATAATAACTAACAAGGGTATATGAGTCATTTTCAGATGCTCTTTCCTGGGTCAAATCCAAAGATCCCAACTTCCAGGAAAAACAATAACATTCTTCATTTTACTTCTTCTGATTGGCATACAAAGAAACACATCTTCATTTGCCCCTTGGACTACCACTACCCTTTGCAATTCGAAATAAAAAAACTCATCATAGCTCCTATCTAGTTTTCAGACACACCACAAGCCTAACAGAAAATAAGCAGTTCCCATACCTCCGAAGCATTAAAATAAGAGACTTTTGTACTAAAGATTCCTAATTCTTGTAAACAATTCAAGAAAAAGGACCCGGGACATGACAAACAAACAGAATTCAGAGTAACTGCAAAACCAACAGAAAGAAGCAAAACCATATAATACAAGGAGAAAGAGAAAATTACCCAAAGCATCCATCTGATGCTTCTTCCCAGAACCCGGTGGCCGGCCTCTAGATTTCTTCATTGACGAAGGAGATGGTGGCGATGTCGGGGTCGAAGAATTAGACAATCCAGGTGGGGGAGGAGGTGGAGCTTGAACTGAAACTGGAGGTTGAAGTTGAACTGGAACAAGAGTTGGCGTTGGTCCTGTAGGAGCGGGTGGCGGCGGTGCTGTTATAGTCAATTGCCCAGCTATGCTTCCATCTGGACCATACTTTCTTGGTCTACCTCGTTTTCGCTTCATAGGTTCGCCCCCGCTGACGTTCATATTTAGGCCTGGCTTTAAAATATTACTAGCTGAATTATCACCACCACCTAGACCACCGCTACCGCCACCTCCACTCGGTTGGTA
The DNA here is from genome assembly GCA_023531105.1 of Papaver atlanticum. Lineage (NCBI taxonomy): Eukaryota > Viridiplantae > Streptophyta > Magnoliopsida > Ranunculales > Papaveraceae > Papaver > Papaver atlanticum. The sequence goes on along the minus strand of JAJJMB010005585.1, from coordinate 2,215,087 downwards.
TGTCGGAGAATTCGATATGATCGGTGCGTAAACTGCTGTTCCATCTGAGCTAAAAGCTAATCTCATGGATGTTGTTCCACCACCACCGGATGGTTGAGAATTATGAATCTGATGATTTTTCTGAACTCCTCCAAATGAATCTCTACCGGCTGACATAATTCCAGACTCAGATCCAGAGATTCCAGACATCTATATACACATATAGAGTACAACAACAACTTTTTCCTGTACAAACAACAAAATTCTTTCTGAATCAAAACCCTAGATTTATTTCATCTCTATAAAGGTACTAACTTTTTAGTCCACTGAACTAGCAAAACCCTTAATTTTAACCCCTACCTCCATGAACGACTGAACTTTACTGATACAGTGAATAAGAAACTTAAAACAGCCATATAATTGGTTTCAAATAAAAACCCAAAAATGAATCTGACACTTGTTTGTGCTGAATTCAGTGAAAGATAAGATAAATATCAGAAATTTCATGAAGCAAAACCCAAACCCTAGTTTTTCTAAAGTAAATAACCTCGATTTTTCAAGGAAATTAAAGAAAATATAGCAGAATTTCTACTTGTTCATGGTATTTCAGATAATTAATTTCATTTTCGAAAACTTTTTACCACATTTAAAATTAGCAAAAAAATAAGGGAAATTAGAGAAAAGAAATGAAATTGAGAAAATAATATCTTACCTGTAAAAAAGGGGGTTAAAAATACAGAAAAAATACTGATAAATCCCTAAAGAAAGAAGTGAGGTTTGAGTGAAGAATTTTCTTTGGGATTTCTTCTGAGAAAGAGAGTGAGAAGAGAAAAATGTGAGAGAAATTTTCTTCAAAGTAATTCAGTCTTTATTTTTTTTTATTTTTTTTTTCTTTTCTTTTTTTATGTCTTTCTTTTTTTGGATTAGGGCTTTATTAAAATAAAAGATTATATTAGAAATAGGTAAAGTAGGTCGGATTAATAATTAATTAATTGCTCTAAATAATTCGCATTTATGACTTTAACTCAACCATGGTTCAATTATTATAAAAAATATATTTGAATATAGAGAAAAAATATTCAAATTCTATCCGAATAAGATTTTATGGTGCATTTATTTAGTGAATAAGCTGGATCAATCACGTGCATACTCCAAAACGAGTGTTCATGTGATATTTCAGTCTCAATATCTCAATTTTAAATTAAAAAATTGTCAATTAACACTCTTTTTTCCAAGAGTAAGCACAAAATTAACTGGGGACCGTCGTGAATAAAACAAATTTACTTTGCTTCCATAATCAAGATCTATAATAATTAGTACTACCAACTTATTGGTAAGGATATAGTTCTCATTTTCGGGCTCGGTGGGATAACCTAAAATATTAATATGTTCCTCCTTCAAAATTTTATGTACATATCAAAATGAGTACATTCGGAAATGTTTTCATTGTCTACCAATCATAATTTCTTTTCTTTTTTAATGAAAAAGGTTAATATATTAATTAAGCAATGTAATACAAATGATCTACAACTTTATTTTGTCATTGAGTGCGTTGACATGTAGTGAAGTCTTCTGATCCTTACTTCTTTTGCCATTGAGTTCGCTGTTGCGTTGTGGTCTCTCTGCTTAGAAATTTTACCTTAGCTTGTGGTAGATTTCCTATAATTGAAATAGTTTCTTATTTAGTATTCCTAGCTACCCATGAAGCATCCGTTTCTTTTTTGTTGATAGAATCCGCCAGGAGTTTTACAGTCTGTAGCAATATAGACACCGGAAAGATATTGTCTTCTACCAATTTTGACGCCTTTAAAAGTGTTTTTGCTTCTGCGTGCAAGCCGAAGAGGCCCAATCCGAACCAGCTGAAATATGCATGAAAGCTTCTTGGTCAACCGAATACAAAATGAAAGTGTATTCCATGGACAAGTTTTCTTTATTGTACAACGCATCAGTGAATATTATCCAATCCGCCTTGATTTTTGGCCTCTTCATCATACGTTGCAGACTGTATGAATATTTTGATTTGTTGAATCAAAGATTTTGGATCTGGAATGGTTTTCCTAAACACTACTTCGCATCTATATTTCCAAATGAACCAGAGGATAGTTGCAATCTATTCACAAAATTTCGAAAATTTTGGATCCGATATCCATATTTCAACCCACTTGCTTATTGTCTACGTTGATTGCGTCCAAAGAGCAACCAAACCAAATTGATCTAGCAAAAGGTAAGTCCTAAAAAGATGATTTTCCGTTTCCTGCGCTTGGTACTCATTGGACACTTAGGAGATATCTCCGAATTGTGGGCTGCTAATGGTTGGTAAGGATTTTTGAACTAGTTTCCAAATAAACAGTCTACTCTGAGGGATTGCCTGTAACTTCCATAATTTTTTCCAAGTGAAGTTAATATTATCCTCATTACCTGTATTTTGACTGATGAGGTAGTTATAGATGTTTTTTGTCGTAAAATCTCCGGAATGATGATGTTTCCACCTGATTTTGTCTTCCTCCTCTTTATTAGGAGTAATAGCTAATATTTTTTTCTTTTATTTTTGGAGCGAAAAATTCTTCTAGTTTCCCGGACCTTCATTATTTATTAGTCCTTGAACTTTTTGCGGCAAAGGTTCTTCTTTATCCCTTGATTTGTTTATTCTAAGAATCCAATTGTCCTCCCAAATCTTCGTTGCTAAATAAAATTTCCTTTTTTAATATTTAAACATTTTTGAATGCTTGTCGATATCCAAGAGAGTTCATAATTTCTCGAAGGTTCTAAAGGATTTGAGTTGTGATAATATATCGCTTCAAGCAGTTTCACCCACAGTTGATCTTTTTCCGTCATTACTCTACTAGCTAGCTTCGTTACGAGAGTTATATTGAAATTGTGAGGATTCTTTATTCCCACACCTCTCTGGGATTTTGGTTTACACATGCTGATACACGCCTTTATGTATCCACCTTTGCCATTTGACTTATCTTTATTCCACCAAAAATTTCTTTGAATTTTATCTAATTTGTCCAAAGTATTTTTAGGAAGAGCCAGCATCTGCATCTGATATGTTGGATAAGCTTGTAGGATGGATTGAGCCAATACTGTTCTACACGCTTGAGATAGCAGCTTCGATATCAACAGCTGGTTTTCAAAGTAGCAGATTGTGATTTTATGCATCTCAAAATGTGCTCATTTTTTGTAGGTATATGAAGTTTTGCAAGAGGAATACATCCCAAAGAAATATTAGCTTTGAACCTTTTATCGTTTACTCAACAAAAAAAATGATAGTCCAATATGTGTATAAGAATTACCATCTCACTGGATCCGCAAACAATAATTTTTTTTATCTATTTGAAATAAGTCAGGTTTCAGTGAAATCTAGAGGCACTCGTTTTAAGAGAGAACAACGTCACCAGAAATGGCATGTAATGTATTTATCACCTTCCTCAAAATATTATGTTTACCAAACTAAAATAAAATACAACCGTCATTAACATTTTATTGTCCGTCACACTTTCATTAACATTTTAGATCCAAGGTTTTGTTATTCATTTTCTTTGCATTACATCCCTTATTAATAAAATCTTACATTTTGGACAAGGCTTTTGAATAATTTTGAAGTTTATGGACTTGTATTAAAGATCTTTCTAAATTTTATTTTAACTTTTTTAACTTTAATGCCGGCCAAAGTTCAAAGCATTTTTTTCAAGGATTTGGTGTATCCAAGAATCTTTTTAACATTAAAAATGGAAAAGAAGAAAAGACAAATGCAAACCTTATACTGTATTAATATTAATAATGAAATGAATCATGAAGAACGTAAAGAAAAAGAAAAAGAAATTTTCTCTTCTTGATTTCAGACTGAAACAAGATAAAAATTCAAATCTTATCTCACACAGTGTACTGTCTGGTACATTGACTCCGTAGAGTCTTTGTATACTTATACTACTAACTACAGCAATATCAGTCAACTACAGCAGTATCAGTCAACAAAGCAAGTAGCAGAAAGTTCCATCCAACGGAACTTTCAAATTTCGATTTGGTAAAACTCCACTAGCATTTCAAGAACAAATTTAATACGCCGATTATACTAAAGAACTAAACATTGAAAATGAGAGAATTTATATTTCAGGTTACTGGCATAATAAAAGCAAACTGCCGTATTAGCAACGTTAATACACAAAATAATACAGTATATTATTAAGCATAACTTCACTAGTTGGACCTAGAAATAATAATATTATAGAAATATAATTATGCACGTAGACTAATACAGAGATTTATCAGCATAATCAAAAATAACAAATGCACTTCTATATAAATCCTGGCCTATATAAATGCACAAGTTGAAACTATATTCAGACCCGTGAATCACTGGTAGTATTCATTTATATATACAACCAAAAATCTGAATGCAAGATGAAAGATCCACGACTTCTATTTACACCATGTCATGCTTAACGCAATAACAATGGAAAAGTGCAGAGAGTTTCTCAAAAAGATCGCACCCATAGCAATAGCAAAAGCGAAATCAAAAACAAAAAAAACAAACATTTTCCTTGTCAATGTGTGGGATTTTCACCTACCATTCTAACACCTATACAAAATTAAACGTAAGGTTCTCGCAGGCTCTTCTTCTATCTCTAACCACACACTATAGATCCTTGCAATACCCCATTTGTTTGGCCTTTTCAAATCATCCTAAGATAAGCGGATATCCTCAAAATCTTGACTCCACTCCTTGTTAGTATTATCA
>JAJJMB010005585.1:2175245-2210357 GCA_023531105.1 Papaver atlanticum | reverse complement strand
AGCGGATATCCTCAAAATCTTGACTCCACTCCTTGTTAGTATTATCAACAGCTTCTAGTGAAAACAATAAACAGAAGTGAAATACACTCCTCAGTTATCTTTCTTCGTACCTTGAGGCTTTAGCACGACCATTTCTGTGCCTTTGCCAGTTAGGTTTCCCCGACTTGGTCTCTCCAGAAGTATTACCAAAATTTTCTAGGTAAAAAACAAATAAACCAATATTAGTACTTTTAACGTGATGTAAAACGCATCAGGCAAGGCAATGAGCTGAATTTGATGATCCAGCCAATTGAAAGTTTTCAACCTTTCCGAACATCATCATCATAACTTTGAGAAAACCAACAGATGCAAATGGTCAAATGGCTTTGAGAAAAATCAACAGCTGCAATGGTTATAAATAGTACAACAAAAAGAATAAATTGGACAATTTCGATTGCTTACTATTATTGGGACTAAATTTTGGACGTTTGGTGATAATAATTCCAGTTTCAACTTTCTTTGGAGTTCCACTAGCAGTAATCTGTTTGGGATCACACCTTGTCCGTTTTTTACCCACAGTGACCACCCCAGGATCCATTTCCTCTTCGCGATTCTGGCAGCTCCCATTGTAAGGAGGCATGCCACAAACCCTAAATATGAAGGCATTAGCTAGTCATTAGTAATTAGTAAGGCATTAACTAAACCCTAAAACTTACTTTTACCCTTCAGGGGTATGTTTGATGGATTCTTAAAAGTGGAGGGAATACTAGATTTTAATTATCAAATATCGGAAAAGGAGAAATATCAAAGTGAACTATTGAAGGAACGTAATAAGAGCAATACCATGTTTGAGGCAGGGTGTCAGTGTCAAATCCACTATCTAGTGCCCTCCATTTTCTACACTTATCACACTGCACCCACTCAAGGTCGGGCTTGTATTTATCGCTGACATTTTGTTTCTGATTATACAGAAGTTGTTAGAGAAAAAATTAGTGTAACAGAACTTCTACGGTAAAATTGTCTAACGTTATAATACTAGAAGAATCAGTTATAATAGTAGAAGGATCATATTGAAATGATTACCACTTGAAGCGTATCAAAGTGCTCATCCCAGTATTCATCAGATTTTTCACCCAACCACTGCTCCAAAGTTGCATATTCTTCGCAGTCCCGGAATGCTTGTTTGGTGTTCATTATAAAATCTTTATACCCATTGCTCTGGAAAAGAAAACGTAACTTAAATTAATGCAATCCTTATAGGGAAATAAAGACAACCAAAATGAATTCCTAAAAGCAAAATGACAGCATTGACCCTGCTATATTTCCTTGCGCAGATGGACACTATTACCATTTCAGTGACATCTATAACTCCAACTATGCCTCGCCCAATATCCACACTATGAACCATGCCGCCAACTCTCTTGTAGGCCTAACCAAAGAATAAAAATAAAAACAGATTGACTAAGAAAAAGGAGCATATATTGCAGACGTGATACGTCCATGAGAAGAAACACTATAATTTTGACGCATTAGTTGGCCCTCCTGAGGCAAGATCTTAGGCTCAACATTTGAATTACAGTTCCAACTGAATATCCAACAACCAAACTAAAACTTATGCATGTAAGTTTTTTGATAGAAAACTACACTGGTATCACAACTTGTGCACTTCCAAACTTGAGAAGTTATGAACCAAACCATATCATAAATAAATAAATAGGACATTCTCATTTATTCCACTTAAACACTGAACTAAATGACAACTAGAAGATAAACGAAATATGACAATCAATGATCTGGAAATGCGGGCATACTAGGTTCTGCATAATTTTGCGTAGAGAAGGGAGATACCATAACAAAGAACAACTCACCTCAATTAACCTTCCGTGCCAATACAAAAATATACCACAGTTCATTAGATCCCATTCTATCTGATTCCGACCAAGAGTAAGCTGTACAGGTTTTCCCTTAATCTCGCCTTTGAAAATTTTGGTCTTATTCAAAGATTTCGCCAATGGACGACTTTTAACCTTATGAGCCAATCATAATGAAGATCATTAAGAAATTACACACAGATCTCGGCAGTATCATTCGAGCACAAAAAAAAAAACCCATAATAAAAGCACTTACCAGTGAACCTTGCACATATATTTTCATCCGTGGCTCCAAAAAAATAACTTCGAGGTATGATCGAAGCGAGTAATCCAATGGTACCTGAAATTCATTAAGAAACATAACAACACAAATAAATAATCACCAACAAAATAATGATATCAACTTCTACAACAAAGAAAATGGGTAAGTTTCATGAGTTCAAAGTAAGCTACCTTTTGGCTAATCTGGCCTGAACGTGACCTCACCCTTCTAGAACGGATTAATATGTCATTTTCATTGGGGGAATCTTTGTCCCCATTCCTCCTCTGCCATTCCAAGCAAAAATCTGAGCCCCATTTGTCGAAATTCCATATGTAAATCTGCGTTCCTGTGCCCTTTTCACCAAATAACCCTGATTTTTCACCTATTAAGTACTCATTAAATGGTGAAAAATCCTTTATGGCTTTTAAATGATAATCAGCTACAGCTAACGACTGAATACTTGTATCCACTTCCATAAATCCTGCATGCCTGCGGTAGCTTACAACTGGAATTTCCACACTCTACGAGTAATAATACAATAGTTAGATAATGAAAGCAGAAAATTGATATTAATTTCCACACGGGCATATAATATACATAAATAGAAGATATGCTTCAAAAAAAAAAAAAAAAAAACATAAATAGAAGATAAATAAATGGTAGTAGCATACATCTTTGCCTTCGTTGAAGGACTGGGACAAGAAAGCTATAGATCTAGATGTAGTAGTTTGTGTAAGAACAATTGCATCACGACCAAGTTTCATTGCTCCCGTCTGCAACATCAGTTTCCAGAATCAGCATGTGAGATACAAAATAGTTCTAGATACCCTGAGGAAAAGCAGACAACTTCCTTTAAGTCAACCTTACCTTGAACCCTATACCAAACCTCCCAATTTGATTAGGGTCATCTGCATCAGTCTGCTTATGCCCAAGAGAAACCATCACCGTTATCTCCTGGTGAGACATGCCATGGCCATCATCTACAACTGACAGCATGGGAATTTGTAGATCGTCTTTCTTCAGATAACGAGTCTCCACAGAAATCTCAAGCCTAATGGATGCATCAGAACTGATCATGAAACTATATTTCGACTAATAAAACCTACTGAATGGAAGAAGGATAACATAAACGAGAGAACCAAATTCAATTTATCAAGCAATAATCCAGTAATTCAATGACAGAAAACATACTTTGTTGCTTTAGCATCTCTGGAATTGTCAATAAGCTCAGCTATTGCACCAAATATCCATCCATCATGACTGTGTCCCAGAGTTGCAAGGTAAGATGGATCTACACGTGCATAATTTTTCGACCCACAGCAGTCATCCTTCAATGAAACGAGTTCAGATTTGCAAGAGGATCCTTTTAAAGAGTCGTGATAATTGGTATCTCTTCCACTAAAATGAGCATCAAGGCTTTCACCAACTTCCTCATGTCTTGGAGTCAAAATTCGATCCTCCGCACAAGAACCAGAAGCCATTGCCAGCAGTTGTAAATGTTCATAAGTTCCGGTCTTCACAGAGTTTGCTGCACTGGGCAACTTTTTTGACACCACCATGGACTCATCTGCAACAATACACGAAAGGTAAAAAAAAATGAACATCGGACAGCACATTGCCTAGAGCCCCATAACAAAAAAAACTTCATTTTTAAGGTTTGCCACTGTTTTGAATGGCAACCCTGCCTGTTGCACGAACAATGCAAATGAAATCATAGTGGAGTATAATATAGTATAATATGGTAACAATGAAAATTCACTTATGTATCTCAGGTATTTCTCCCTATTCTAGTTCCTGGTTCAATAACATAACTACGTACATCAGTTACTTTGAAAGTTTATTGGCAACCAAGACCGGCTATTGACTTGAAATAATCAAGTTGGGGACAGCCCAGACCAAGTAACCAACTTGTACAAATAGACATTTCAGTACTTAATTTATTGGAAAAGTTTTGTTTTAATATGTCAAATCTAATAATCATATGAAAATAACCACAACCAAAGTCGGTTTCGAGAGACATTATCTGTTTATCACTAACCTACATGCTTGTTGCGGGAAAATATAGCGCAAATGGCAAAAATGATAGTAAAAAGGAACAACGGTATCTAACAGTAATTTTTGTAGTTGGTCACCACATTTCCTTGGACTCAAAGTTACATCACCAATAAAAAGAGACTCCACGAGCGACCAAAATAAATAAATAAATAACTTACCATTTTTGGTGTTCTTGTGATCATTTAGCACACCATTCATTTTAAATAAAACCATGACGTCACCAGCTTTCGAGCCTGCCTTCAGACTAGGATTGATAATGTATAACACACACGTATCAAGTTGCACGACAGCAGCCTTCAAAAGAGGTCGAAATCAGCATTCTAAAAAGAGATACAACCTATTGCTGCATAGATGTCATACTTCACCACCTAACTTTACCATGACAGTGTACTAACTACTAACCATCTATGTTGAAAAATTAAGAAAACCATATGTAAACACTAAGAAAACCATATGTAGACACTGATAAAGACATACAACTAGGGGAAAAGACAGCAAAAGGGAGGCAACTGATAAAGTACATAATAACACAGGCAGCGAGAGCAAAGGTGCATAGAAAGTTACAATTCTTCACCTTTTCATTTTTATACAGGAATGTTGTAAACTTTCCCCATTCATCTTGTTGACGTTCATCCTCAAAAGCTGGTCGTAAAGCAAAGTGGGGTAAACCTTCCAGGGGACATTTTGAAGCGTATGGCATATCATGTATATTCCAATTAGCAGGTCTGCAATAACTAAATGAAAGATTAAGGAGACTCCACATGTAATGAAACAAGCGATTTTTAGATAAAGCAACTTAATTACTCAAAACGGAGTATGCAAAATAGCATAGAAAGTCATATACAAAAGATAATTTGATTCAGAGATAATGTCACGTACAATTGATGAGGTGCCTTAATGCACTGTGTACGGCAAATAGGTTTCCGGTCTTTGTAAAGCATGACATAAAATGCAAAACCATCTACAAAAACCACACAAGTTAAGTTACCACACTTGTTCCTTAAAACACTTACAAAGAGATAGCGAAACAAATTTATAATAATTTCACGAATAGTAATAACTAATAATTAATAATAGTACAGCTAATTTATTTAATATTTAATAATATATTACCCAAAACAATAATAATAACCAAAGAAATGCATCAGACATTGAGAAGAAAAGATTGAGTACCTTCCAAACCAAACCCATCTATCGGTTTGCTTCCCATCATGCACAAACCTGTCAATGATACGATTCCATGAAAAAGAAGAAATGAGGACACAAACAACAATGTCAATAAACAAGCTCATAAATAAATAAAATTTGATATTAAGAGACAATAAACCCAACAAGAAGATGATGCTATAAACGCCGAATGGATCATTCCTGTAAGCTGGATTGTGTGTGTCATGTCATCTAGCTATCAAACATCTCATCCACAAAAATTGCACAAGTACACTACTCATTACATAATCAAGCGAGTAAGATAGCAGTTGATGTTACATTCGCCAGGATAATGCCTCGCCGCGAAGAAAATTCACCATTTAACCATCGAATCTAAAATCATTGCGTCCCAGAACAAGTGGTAACATCAAGAAATGATGTCACATTGGTCAAAGAAGGTAACACACCCTTCCTCGAATCTAGCCATCAAAAAGCCCATCCACAAACCACGCACAGGCTGCACAACTATATTATCATCGCGCAACAAAAAACTAGTAGCATCACAATGGTGTCACATGTCAGGCAAGGAAGGTAACACGCTACACACCCTTGCTAGAATAAAACTAATTAAAACCAGTCGCAGTAACTATTTTATTCTGTGGGAGAACAACCATAACAACAATCTCGTATCTTTGCCATTTATTTGTTTCCTTTCATATCCAGCTGATAGCTAAAGAGTTGATTATCGGGTTAAAACACTATCCCAATCAGTATTTTCCTACCCCCAGAGGCAAAGGAAAGGTCCTTCACTTTTGGGCCAGTTGTGCCCGAGGAGGGATTCGAACCCCTGACAATACGCTGATAATAAATAAGGATATGCAATATATAAATAAAACGAATGATCTGTAAATACTTCTCAGTTAACAGGTCGGACAAAACAATATTTATAAAAGAGGATTGCGGGCGGTGTTTGTAGAACGAGGAAAAGTCTAAGATTATGTTTTGCTCTTACATGTGCCTTCTAAAGAACCATTCTTATGGTTTCACTTAAAGGTGATTACTAACCTCTCTCTCCCTCTTTTAATGCATAAAAAAAATCCAGCTCTTTACCATTAACAATTCAAAACATTTATTAAAACACACAAGTACTAGTAAATCAATGAATCTCACTCATATAGAAGATTACAATATAATAAGTCATTAACTTTTGTATAACCAAATTGATGCATCCTGCATAAATCATATTTAAAACTCTCATCATTTGTTTATCAAACGAAATTGAACTCATGAAGTTCATAATCAATGTAAATACGACATAGTAATTTAATTTCAGCACTAGTTCTTAATCATTCAACTTCTAACTAACGTAAATACCAAATAAATCCAACAGAAAATCCTGATTATATTTAGAGATGTAGATAGCTTACCAACAGATTGTATGAACTAATTTTGCTAGATCCCTGAGACGAAATTTTCTTTCCTTCCAGTGACACAAAAATGCTGCAATAAAACAAACAATGGGGCTTTTAGTACAGTACGAACTAGAGCTTAAAACCCTTCAGTGGCTCTTCATAAACCCTCCCTCACCAATGTATGATTCTCAGTATTCACAAGAACAAGAAAGGATTTCTGTATTAAACCCTGACCCTAACTTAAACAACCAAAAACTTTCAAAGATGCTTTTCCAAGAAAAAATAACCATACAAGGAAAGTTCAACATACTCTATTTAAGTAAATTTCTACCAAAACGGAAAAATGCAACGAAGACTACACAGATACAGACTGAAACAAAAGATAGAGACATGAATGTCGAACCCGCTGTGATCAAGAAAGAGTTCTTGTTAAGGTTTTCATCAAAAACCCTAAAACAGAATCCATTAAAACCAGGGAAAAAAAAGTGTAAAATCAAAAAAATACAAAAGAATCATCATAATCATTGTTCCGAAGATACTATTACTACTAGTAGCTGTGATGATTACTTACCAGAAAACCAACGGCGGTGAAGACGAAGAAGAAGAGTCGGAGTCTCTTGAGTTTCTTGATTTCTCAAGAAGGAGAGAATCGGGGGAGGAAGAGAAAGAAACGGAGAAGAAAGAAACTGAAAAACAAATTATGGGTGGGCCATTTAGATACTGATGCTACGTTTTTACCGTGTCATTTATACTTACTTCCAAGTAATTTTTTATTTATCGATTTGATCAATCGGTAGTGTATAATACACGTTAATCCAGTTATTAGCGCCGTTTTTAGGAGTGATAGAACAAGGGTTAGTGGGGTTAAACTTTGCAGGTGGCCTTTTTAGTGTCTATAAACGTGATGATTGTATTCTCTTGGGAATATTTAGGATCGGTTTGTCTTTGTATTTTTAGCGATTGTCGTATGTGTATAAATTTGATTTTATGTACATGCTTGTTGTCACATTGTTCTATAGAGTACAGGGGATTTTGGTTATCAATGGGTGAATGTAGTTGGGAAATCATAAATAATGCTCCCATGGCTCATTTTAGATGATCAGGAAAGGTTTGTAACAAAATAAGTTGTTGGAAAATAATTAATATAAAATTGATTTTTAAAGTTTTTAAGAAAAATAATGACTTATTGTTTTTTTTTGTGAATGAAATTTTTTAGTCCCACATCGGGGAGTTCCTCTTTTTAAGTTGTATTATTCCATTATAAAAACAAATTTTTTACTTTTGTAAAATCTATGAAAAAAGGGTTTCTCTATATTTTAGAGGGACCCCCAAGGGAAAATATTTTTATTGTTTTCTTAAGCATTCGCGATTTTCCTTAAGGGTTTTTCCGGAGTTGTCAAGCTCAAGTTGAGCATCTACTACATATGCTAGTAGTAGGTGTAGTAGGGTGTTTTATCCTAGAGATATCCGTCTTGTGAGGGCTATAACATCACTCTTGAGTGTAGCCGGGCGCTAATGTCTTAAGGACAGCGTGTCGAACACGTGACTCACTCTGTTTTTCCAAAGTTTTTCCTTGTTGCTGTTGCGGAGATCTGGGAGCTCGTCCGTTTCGTCAAATCGATCACTTCCATTATAAAGGAGCTAAGTATCAATAACTTTTGTTTATTTGATTTTTCTTTGTTTTTGATTATTGCACCCAACAATCTTAAGACATTAGAATTTGTAATAATCGAAAATGGTTGGTTGGTTTGTGAATCATAGATGTTAATTGTGGAGTGAAAAACAAAAACGAATTTTTGGTCAGCTGTAGAGTTTCGAGTTTATCTCTTAACCTAGAAGAAATTTCGATGAACCCTTTTGACCTAATGTAGTAGACATCCTGATAATTACCCACATAAAATTTCAGAATTTTTGGAGTTGTAAAAGTATTTTTTTGATATTTTAAAAAACAGATAAACGTTCCTGAAAAATTCTGACGAGCAGAAATTTGTTGTTGACTAAATTAGTTTTGTATGGGGTAACCATGAGTTTTTTTGAAATGGTGATTCAAACGAAGTTTGTAGATCTATATGTTATCTTCAAAAATCATATTTTACTTTCCGATTCAGAATTGTGGTTTGTGAATAAAGGTGTCATCTGCAAGGGACATGGCTAATAGGCGCATGTGGCTGAAAATAAATCTTCCAAAGATGGCAAAGGTGAGAAAATCGGAGGCAACTCTAAGCGTAGTCTTCATAAGAAAGGTATGTTTCGTAAACCTGAATCTAGCATTACTTTAATTAAGGGTGATTTTTTATGTTTGTAAATTCCTGGCCATATGGTAGTAAATTGTAGACAACGTAAAAACCTTAATAAGTAGAAAGTTAATGCTAATTTAGTTGAAACAAACTAGAACGAGTTCAGTGGCATGATGTCAGAAGTTATTTTCATTACCAATGTGAGAGATTGGTAGGTGGACTCTGGAGCCACCAAGCATGTTTGTTGAAACGGATAATTGTTCACCTTCTATCAGAGGATAGAGGATGTTGAGAAACTTTGTATGAGTAACTCATTTGCGATAGAGGTTTCATAAAAGGGAAAGGTCGAACAGAAGCTCATATCTGTAATATTCTCACATTGAATGAAGTTTTCATGTTCTGGGCATATGCAAGAATCTTGTATCTTGTTATGTTGTAGATGGTAAAAGATTTAAGATTTTAATTGAATCTAGAAAACTTGTTGTAACTAAGGGCAATGATTTTTTAGACAACGGTTAATAGACTTGGGGTCTATATAAGCTTAACGGAAAAACTGATGAAGTGAACATAGTTGATTCTTGTGCTTTCTTTTGTGTGATTGAATGTTTTTCATGGTAGACTTGGAAACGTAAACTTATAAGTCAATGTATGAACTGGCTAGCGTAGGCTGTGAACCCAAATTTAGTTTGGATATTGAACACAAAAGTTAAATCTTCGTAGAATCAAAATATGTTATAAAACCTTTTAGCGAAATTGTTCAGAATATTCTAAGCCTTTAGAATTAATTCGGTTAGACCTAGTTGACATGAAATCAACCCAAACTAAGGTGGTAAAAAGGTGGTTTATAACTTTCATAGATGATTGTACGAGGTACTATCTTGTATACTTGCTTAGGGGTAAGGATGATGCCTTAGAAGACTTAAGAGTATAAACTTAAAATTGAAAGTGAAGTAGATGTTACCACTAAAAGAGTTAAGTCTGAACGTGATGGCGATTATGAAATTCATATAGGAGAACTTTACTTATTAAATGGCATTATTTATAGGAATCGCACCTCCTTATTCACCATAATTTAATGGTATAGTCGAACGTAAGAGTAAAACCATTAAGGAGATGATATATGCCATGTTGATTAAAGGATTAACTGCCAACTTGTGAGGGGAGGTCGTCCTCTAAATCTGTTATATCCTAAATAGAGTAACCTTTAAAGGATCAGATAAAACTCCATATGAGTATGTAAAGATAGACAACCTTCTTATGCATACGTCAAAGTGTGGGGGGTGTTTAGATAAGGTATCATGAGTACCCTACTGCATATAGTTTTTTGGTTGTGAGTTCTGTTTTTCTGACATTGGTGTGAATACTTTTATGGAGTCTAGGGATGTTGAGTTCTTTGAACATGTTTATTTTGACACCCGTCTCTTCTTAGGATGTGTTGTTGATCCCCTAGATGTCTTTTCAACTAGTCAGAATTTACGCCTTCAAAGGAAGATGAAGTAGAGTTGATCCTAGGAGAAGTAAAAGGATTAGAACTGAGACTTCTTATAAAACTGACTTCATAGTATGCCTAGCTTAGTCTGAGCTCCAGACTCGTAAAGAAGCTATAATATCTACTGAAACCCTATTATAGTAAGAAGCTTCATTTAGTGAAATGGACTCAGTCCGTCAGAACCAAACTTGGGATCTTGCTAGTTTACTTCCAAGGAGTAAGACCATATGCTGTAAATGAGTCTTTAAGAGGAAACATAAGGTAGATGGAACTGTGGAAAAATATGAGGCTAGGTTGGTAGTTGAAGTCTATAAACTAAAAGAAGGTGTATATTTCCTTGATTCTTATTCACCTGTGACGAGAATTACTTCCGTTGAGAAACTAATTGCTATTGCTGCCATACACAACTTAGAGATACATCAGATGGATGTTAAGACAGCTTTCCTAAACCGTGAATTAGATAAAGAAATATACTTAGACCAACCTGTGGACTTTATGGTGAAAGGTTATGAAGACAAAGTTTGTAAACTTAACAAATTTTTGTATGGTTTGAAATAAGCACATAAACAGTGACATGGAAACTTTGATCATGTGATAATGAGTAGTGGATTTAAGTTAATGAATATGACAAGTGTATTTATAGTAAACTTGTTAAGGATGCATGTGTGACTGTATGCTTGTATGTTGATGACATGCTTATACTTGATACAAACATAGATGAGATTAATTCCACTAAAAACATGTGCTGAATGAGAACGTTGACTTTAAAAACTTAGGCCATGTTGATGTAGGGATGAGGATTAGAAGATAATCTAACATTTATAGTCTTAGTCATTCTCATTATTTTGAATTTGTGCTTAAGAGATATAGTCAGTATGATTGTAAGCCTGCTTGTACTCCGTACGATTCTTCTTGTAGACTCAAGAAAAATAAGGGTAATGGAGTATCTTAACTTAAATACTCAAGATTTATAGGATGTCTGATGAATTAATGAACTATAAGAGTCCAAACATTGCCTATATTGTGAGTAAGTTAAGTAGATTTATTTGTAGTCTAGAGCAAGAGCATTGGGATGCACTTAGTAGAGTATTACGGTACCTAAAATACTCTATTACCTTTTGTTTGATTTATGAAAGGTATCTTGTTGTCCTTGAGGGACTTTGTGATGCAAACTGGACAGTTGACTCAGAGGAGTCTAAGTCTACGAGTGGATATGTTTTCACTCTAGCAGGAGGGTTTGTTTTTGGAAGATTTCCAAACAGACATAAATTGCTCATTCATTATGAAATCTGAGAGTATTGCGTTAGATAAAGTACGAGAGGGGGCCGAGTGCCTACGATGCTTTTTAGAAGACATTCCTCTCTGGCATAGGCCTGTGTCAGCTATATCTATACATTGTGTTAGCTAAGCTATAATAGCTAGAGATAAAATAACTGATCCCAATCGGTGTTATTTCCATTGATTGGATAAAGTCCAACGAGAATATCGCGCAACCTTTGACGAAAGGTTTATCCAAAGAGATAGTTAGAAATGCATCGAGGGGGGTGGGGCTTAAGCTCATAAATTAAACTTTCCATGAAGGATACTCAACCTTGATGACTGGAGATCCCAAGATCAAGGTTTCGAATGAGACAACTAATTTGTGGTGGATAAATGTAAACACTATCATAGAATTTATTCTCTGTCCCTTCCCTATGATGTAGACGTGATAATGCGACTGCATGTGAAGGATGACTTTTAAGAAGTCTTAATGAGTTCTATAGTTTCAATTTAAGATTGAAGTGGGGTGTAGCAGTAACACTCTTTATGGAAACTCACCTATCTGAATGAGGAAGTGGGGCCGCTTCTTATGAGAATATGAGCTTTGATTCTCTAGAGCATTCTGAGAAACAGGATATGTCCAGGGCCAAATTGGACAAAACGGCACGAGCTTGGCAGCAACCTTGGAGATATCATCCGTGGTTGTTATCGCGAATCACATCAAACGCTAGCTGTTCAAGACATCGCGTTCACTGTCTCTAGCATGTAGTTCCGGTAATATCTCACATAGCAAAGGTTCAAGACCTCATGGACACCTCTGCCTAAAATGGTATTTCCTGTGTTTTTTATGTGATTTTCGTTTTGATGGTTTTGGTATTACTGAAACTTAGGGCCTAAAGGTCACTAAGGGTTCACTAGTTCATGCTTTTTCACTTTATTGAAAGAAACCTTTAGTCTCACCCGTGAGAAACTAAAGATGAAAGCTCTTTATACTATTATGATTTATGCAATCTATAGTATGACACCCGGGGTCAACACATTGTTATGTGAAGGAGAGGACGTCGAAATGGCTAGTATGATTTCAACAAGCACGATCCGTTTGTATGTTCAGTCAGTTCGGGTCGTGAGGTTGGGTTGTTGATTTACCAAGATCTATCTGTGTTTTCATGTTTTATTGAGGTTTTCATTCATGTGGGGGATTGTTGGTAAACAATTAATATAAAATTGATTTTTAAAGTTAATAAGAAAAATAATAACTTATTGTTTTCTTTTGTGAATGAAACTTTTTAGTCCCACATCGGGGAGTTCCTCTTTTTAAGTTGTGTTATTCCATTATAAAAACAAATTCTCTACTTTTGTAAAATCTATGAAAAAGGGTTTCTCTATATTTTAGAGCGACCCCCAAGGGAAAATATTTTTATTGTTTTCTTAAGCATTCGCGATTTTCCTTAAGGGTTTTTCCGGAGTTGCCAAGCTCAAGTTGAGCATCTACTACATATGCTAGTAGTAGGTGTAGTATGGTGTTTTATCCTAGAGATATCCGTCTTGTGAGGGCTATAACATCACTCTTGAGTGTAGCCGGGCGCTAATGTCTTAAGGACAGCGTGTCGAACATGTGACTCACTCTGTTTTTCCAAAGTTTTTCCTTGTTGCTGTTGCGGAGATCTGGGAGCTCGTCCGTTTTGTCAAATCGATCACTTCCATTATAAAGGAGCTAAGTATCAATAACTTTTGCTTATTTGATTTTTCCTTGTTTTTGATTATTGCACCCAACATAAGCAACATGGGGTACCGAATTATTTGGGGGTGTACTAAAATACATATAAGACAAAATAACAATTGCCTTTGGATTGATACACCCCCAAGCAAATCGGCACCCCCATTAGCAGCCTTGCAAAATAATTAAGAGTAGATGATCATTATAAATTTTCAAGACTCTATTTACATTCACTTTAATTGATACCTCTCACAAGCAAGAGTAGTATATAGAGTTTCTTTTTACGAGGTAGTAATATCTAAGCCTAGGGGTGGGAGTAGTAATATCTAATTTTCCTATCTCTGGATTAATAGCCCATCTACTCCCCTTGACTTTTGACCTATCTCCTTATGTAATTGTAATTACAAAATTATCTCTAAGATCAATGTAATCTCTTTATGTAATTTTAACCTGGTTAGTTTGGGGCCTACGCATATTATTTGGGGCCTACGAGTACAAGACAAAAAAAAAGTAAACTAAATGGTTCAATTACCCATGATTGATAGACGCATTTATGTGTCTATTTTCATCTCTATTGTGTATATTATTAGTACCCATTTTTGTACTTATTTTGGTATTTTATCTCTTTGTAGGTGTTTTTGGAGAAATAAACTTTTGCGGCGAAATTGGCTCGAAAAGTTGATACATGCAACCCAAGGGACGAGTGTTATGCGGACTCCAGCAACGGATAAGGGGTAACCTTTCCCCTTCACGTTCAAATTCTGAATTTGGGCGGGAAAATATAAACACATTCCTGGCAGTTTTGGTGATCGTGATTTGGAGGAGTTTGAGGTCGACTAAACCTATGATTTTCATAGGGTAGACTCCTTATGGGTCTAGGAATCTAACATGGGTGTTGAAATCGATTAAACTGGGCTCAATCGACGGATTTTTATCTCAACAGCAAAATAAGGAAAGTCACGTGTGTGACCGATTTTAGGAAATTTTAGAGAGATTAAAGTGCTATAAACCTTCCCAAAGATTGGTATCTATCTAAGGAAGAGTTTAGAATCAAAAGGAAAGCTCAGAAACGCGTAGAAATTCTAAAACAAGAAATTGCCGCAACTTTGCCGTGAAGAGAAAGGAAGAGATTTTGGAAGATTTTGGAGAGATTTAATCGCTCTTTTTGATATAAATAGATTAGTTGGGTCATATAGAAGGGGTGTCGAAAGTTAGGGGAAGTTTAGAACACCACAGAGACGAGAAATCAAAGGTGCAGGAAACCGGGTTCTGCTGCTGCTGAAGAACACGAAGAACATTGACCCACACGGAACAGTCGCAGACGAGTGTCGTTCTTCAACAGCAGAACCGATTTATCGTTTATTAACAACACTTCAATTATAACGGTGACTTCTGTAACGATTATAAAGCATTGCAGATTCGCTGTATTATTATTCTCCTTCAATAAAAACACCTTTTGAGCAATGTTTCTATCTCTTGAGCATATTTTTACCATGAGGAGCTAAACCCCAACACTGAGATGACGGAGGAAGCCCTATTTCACGCATGTGGTAATTATAATAATTCTTTTATGACTATTTGCATTGATTTTTTAATTGATTTATGATTTTTATTGAATGGGTGTGATATTGTTTGATGATGTATGCTTGGTTAATGTATTTTTGACTTTTGATTTACAGTCATTGCTTTTCAAAAATCTACTTTTGGCAGAGAATACAAGTCAATATTTTTAATATTTGAGCTATAATTGATTGGAATTATTATTTGAATCACATGAATGGAATTTGGTGGAATCCTGAGTCTCAGTGCTTTTTATAATCTCGACCAAAACATTATTTTGATTTTTCTAGTTTTCTTAATTAAGTCTAAAAATTATTCTTCATAAGTCCGAGTTGAACGAACTCTACTTATCACTTTTTACAACAACATAAAATCACATCAATGATTAATTAGTGTTAATTCGGGTGATTAAGTAATGTTTAATCATGTTAACTTAGAAATCAACTAATCTTGAATCATCATCAAAACATGTAAGAAAAAAAATAATTAAAAAAAATGAAAAAACTCAACCCATAATCGGTTTACGTTCTGAAAAAATGAAAAAACTCAACTAATCTTGTAAACCGATTGTAAAATTCAAGAGTTTTTCTGTGATTTTTTTTCCTCTAAAATCAATTTACATAAATGCCCACGTAAACCGATTGTAAATCTAGGCATTTAATTTCTTCGGCTATTTTTCTCATAACTTCTTCGTCCGATGTCGGAGTGACCTCATTCTTTTTGGGTTCAATTCGTAATTTCATGATCTATAATATAAAGATAACAATTTCAAGATTTGTGCAAAAATTCAAACATGGTTAATGAATCGATTGATTGTGCATTAGCGTAAACTAATTGTGGTTAAGGGTGCACAGGAACTAAGCCAAAAAACCGGACCGTGCCATAACCGGTGGAACCGTACCTGGTTTTGTACCGAACCGAGGAACGGGGTACAGGTACCGGTCCAAAAAATAGGAACCGAGGCTAGGGAGGTACAGGTACTCGGCCCTAACCATATCCCGTGCCGTCCCGTACCGATTGTACCGGTAAATATTGAATGTTAGATTTAGATATAATCTGACGGTGGTAGATTTCTAGTACATATAAAAATTAGGTTAGGGTTTAGAATCAGAAGTGTTTCATTTTTTTTTTCCTTCTTCAGTTCTTCTTCTTCGCCGCTCTCCTCCTCCATCACTGTGTTCATAAGAACACGCCACTATCACTGTTTTTTTGATTCATTCAACAACAAGTCCACAACAGGTAACTAATTTCTTTGATTATGATTATGATTGTGATGTTTCTATTTTTTTTTTGATTTTGATTATTTTCTTCCTTTTGTGTGTTCAGTTAACTTTAGACTGAGGAGTGATCGATCTATCTGTTGGGTACCTGAAATCTCGATCTATCTCGATCCTTTTTGTAGAAGCAGCAAACCAGAAGAAGAAGAAATTTCTCTTGTAAGTTTTTTTTGCTTTTTTTCTTCTCCAATTTTACTGATTCCTTATAGTGTTTATTGTTTAATCGTTTGATTTGGACTACTGGGTTAATTGATTTTTTTTTAATTTGTGCTTGATTTGGTAAGATGCATCTAGATCTGTTGGAAAATGAATGAAAAATCTTACAAGAATATTGAAATTGAATTTGTTATTGATTTTGAGAATATTAAAATTGATTGTTGTGCCTCTAATTGATCTGTAACTTTTGTGATTTCAGTAATTAAGATTTTTCTTGTTTTTTCCCCTCATGATTCATGAAGGCTTGTAATCAGTTCAAGCCACTTCTTATTAGTATGGCATGTTATATTATGTCCAACTATGCACACATTACCATTGATGCATATAATTAGAGTCTGCCTATGTTATGTTACTTAGTCCTTTCATGTTGTTGTTGTTGTGGCTTGTGAATTGAAATCATGTTTGTGTATATATTGTTTTTCAGTGATCAATCATGGATGCATCAAGTCCAGCTAGGGTTCGGAACATTATATGGCGCCATTTCACTAGGAGAAATGTTGCAGAAGCCACTTGTAATTACTGTGGAAAGACATTTAGGGCTCACATCTGCAAAAATGGAACATCTGCATTGTGGAAGAACTTAAAGAGATGCACCAATGTTCCTAATCCTAACAGAGCACATAATGCTTAGAACTTAGGCTTAGTGGTTTATGTGTAATGTGTACTGAAGTGAAATGTGTACTGCAGCTTTATTATTTAGTATTTACTTTGAACTTTGATGTTTTATGTCTTTAATCTTTATGAACAATTTGTAGTATTTAACTTTATAAATTATATGTATGAAATTCACTTTTATTTTCGGTTCTTATTTTATTTGTGGTATTCTTTGTGGTTTTGGTGGTTTTAATATATGATTAGTGGATTAGTGCATTGTGTTTGTGTATATGTAGTATGTACAGTGTACTTATGTTTATGTATATTTGTGATTTATCAGTGATCAATCATGGATGCATCAAGTCAAGCTTATACAATAGCTACTCCTACACCCACTTCAGCTGCTACACCTACACCTGCTACAGATACAGTTGTTGGATCCTCTATCCAACCAACAGATGGAGCAGCAGAGCCAGAGACAGCAGCAACAGATGTAGAAGCTACTTCTACTCAAATGGGTGGTAAGACAACATCTAATATTTGGAAACATTTCACTAGGAAAAATGTTCAAGAAGCTGATTGTAACTACTGCAACAAGACAATAAAGGCTCATACTGGAAGGAATGGTACAAGTGGAATGTGGAAGCACTTTAACAGATGTAAGAAGAATCATAACAAGCCAAAGGTAAAAGGACAACAAACTCTGACAGTAAAACCTTCAAAACTGGGTGAGCAGGATGGTCAATTAGTCTCTACTATTTTCAGTCAAGAAAATGTAAAAGGGCAATTGTTGAGTTTATTATAATTGATGAGATGTTCTTTAGAGCAGTTGAGTGTGAAGGGTTTAAGAGATTGATGCATGTCTTAGAGCCTAGATTTGATGTACCAAGTAGAATGACTGTTTACAAATCTTTATTAGAAATGTATGTAGAAGAGAAAGATAAGTTGAGAAATTACTTCAAGTCAAGCAAGCAGAGGGTTAGTTTAACAACAGACACATGGACTTCACCAAATAATTTCAATTACATCTGTGTAACAGTTCATTTTATTGATCAGCATTGGAAGTTAGAAAAGAGAATTCTTATGTTTTCTGAGGTTAGTGGTCACAAAGGAATTGATATTGGTGAGATGTTGGAGAAGTGCTTGTCGGATTGGGGGCTTAAAGATGTTTTTTCTGTCACTTTGGATAATGCTAGTGCCAACAAGGTTGCAATGGATTATTTGACCACTAGTATTGTTTCAATGACAAGGGCAGAAGAGAGAGCTAAGTACTTGCATGTAAGTATATGATTTATTTATTTTTACTTTCTAGTTAGAATTATGTTTGTTAGTTATTACTTTGAACAAAAATATAATACTTGTATCAATCTACATCTTTTCAGGTAAGGTGTGCAGCTCATGTACTTGCACTTGTTGTAAAAGATGTTGTAAGGGTCTACAACAAATCAATTGCAAGAATCAGGTCAGTTGTTAAGTATATAAAAGGTTCTCCAGCTAGGTTGGCTAAGCTTAGGCAATGTGCAAATTTAGTTGGAATAGAGTCTAAGATAGCATTGATATTAGATGTTAAGACTAGATGGAATAACACATTCTTGATGCTAGAGGCTGCACAAGTGTATGAAAGAGCTTTCACTAGGTTAGAAAGGTATGATAGGGAATATCAAAAGTTGTTTTATTTCCCTAAAGATAGTGAGAAAGATTTACCCAATGCTGATGATTTTGATATTGATGTTAATGTTGGTGAAGAAGAAGAAGTTTTTAGTGAATAATAATAAGAAGAAGAACTTGATGTGAAAGGCAAGAAGAAGGCACAAAAGAAGAAAAAGAAGGCGATAGTGAAGAAACCTGCTCCATGTCAAGAGGACTGGATCTTTGCCAGAGGCCTTGTGAAATGTTTGAAGGTATTCTTTGATGCCACTGTTGTATTTTCAGCCTCAACTAAGGTAACAACACATACATTCTTATGGCAATTAGTTCTCATTTATGAACAACTAGTTGAGTTTAGAGATAATGTAGATGGAGATCCTTTTATTGCAACTATGGCTGCCAAAATGTTTAAGAAGTATAACAAATATTGGGGTGATTATACAAAGATGAACTCTACAACTTTTTTTTGCCATGTTGTTGGATCCTAGAGAGAAAGAAAAAGGACTAGAATTTGCTCTTGAGTGTTTGTATGGTAAGAAGTCTTCAAAGGTTGAACTTGTTATGAGGAGTGTGTTATTGGATTTTAAGATTCTATTTGAAGAATATAAGGATGTGTATTCAGTTCATGAGGAGGAGTCAAGTACTTCTATGCAGGGACAATCCAAATCAGTGTTAGGTAAACCAGGGGCAGGGCCAAGTCGTATGAAAGAGTTGATGTCAAGGAGTAAGAGGCATAAGAGCAACCCAAATGATGATGTGGGGAAAATAGAGTTGGATAGATATTTCATAGACAAGTTTGAAGAAGGTGAATGAGAAGATGGTGATGATGAGGAGTTTGACTTATTGGGTTGGTGGAAGACCAACAGTAACAAGTATAAGATACCTGCACATATGGCTAAGGACATACTAGCCATTCCTGTGTCTTATGTTGCCTCTGAATCTGCTTTTAGCACAGGAAAGCGAGTGTTAAGTCCTTGTAGAAGCTCTTTATCTACAAGGACAGTTGAGGCATTGCTTTGCATACAAAGCTGGCTAAGGAAGCCAATACAACTTGATCTTCTATGTGACTACATACCAGATGACAATGTTGAAGTTGAAGAAGGTAACATATACATATTCTATTCATTCCAATCTTTTTCCTTATTACTTTTTTTTAGTAATAGACTAATAGTTACTAACTGGCTAACTGCTATTACTTGTTTTTGCAGCGTTACTTGGTCCTATCAACAATAATGCCACCACCAGTGCTGCTGCCATGAAATAGATTTCCAAGACTTTGTATTTGCCACCAGTGTTACTTGTTACTTTTGTTTTGCCACCAGTGCTACTTGTTACTTTTGTCACCAGCAAGACTATTGTTTGTGTGTCTGTCTGTCTGTCAGTCTTTTGCTACTTGTTACTTTTCCAGATTTTCAAGACTTTATATTTGGCACTTTTCTTTGCTAGTATTATTGCTACTTGTTAGTTGTTACGTATTGTGCTTTGAGATATTTCTTAATGTATTGTTGCTCAGTAAAATAGGTTCTTAACAGAAGGAAAAAAATCTGGAAAACTGATAGGAAGTACCGACTGGTACCGGAACCGTGCCTGGTACCGTACGTGTACCGACTGGTACCGGAACCGAGGTACAAGGTACAGGTACTGGTCCAAAATTTTGGAACCGAGGCTAGGGAAGTACAGGTACTCGGCCTCGACAAGAACCGAGCCGAACCTTACCGTGTGCACCCTTAATTGTGGTTGATGTTCATCACATAAACCCAAAATCAGTTTATGTAGATGTACCATATCTACCGATTATGGGGAACATCATCAACAATCGGTTTATGTTAATGCTTATATCAACCGATTCTGGTTTGATTTCAGAAATTTTTTGATGAGAAATTTCAGAGATTCATAGTTAAATCGTTGATGAATCCCTCTTAAAAGGAATGGATTAAAGGGATTTAACTCAATCACTCGACTTTGTTTGTCGCCGAAATATTTTTCAAAAACCAAAAAATTGAGAATTTAATTGTTGTTTGTGATTAGGTTTTAGTTTTTGATTTTGATGAATTGGGTTTTAGTTTTTTGATTGGAGATTGTTAATAAAAATGATTTAGATTTTAGTATTTGTTTTAGATAGTTGGAATTATTAAGAATGTATAAGGGTAATTTAGTATTTTAATAAACTTCATATACCCCTTATCCTTCTTTATTGGGTGGATGAAGAAATCCATAGGCCCCAAATAAATGGCCTAGGCCCCAAACTAGCCAAGAATTTTAATTACAAAATTATCTCTAAGATCATTGTAAATAGAATGAAGGCGCTCTTGAGTAAGATAATAAGTACTTACAGTCAGCTTATGTTCCCCAGAGGAATATATATGACAATATTATTATTTCTCATGAGCTATTGCATACCATGAAGAGGGAAAAAGACATGTGGGGAGTGATGGTCCTTAAACTTGATATGTTTAAGGCCTTTGACAGGGTGTAATGGTCATTCCTTTTAGACATTCTTTAATCCTTTGGTTTCTCTGACCATTGGTGCGACTTAATCTTCTCATGTGTGAGTACCACTAGTATCTTTTTATTACTAAATGGTTCTCCATGTAAGTCATATAAACCTACTAGGGGATTAAGACAAGAAGACTCATTGTCTCCTTATCTTTTCATATTACGTATAGAAGCTTTTTCAAGATACTTAATGCATGCTGAAAACACTCAACTTATACATGGTATTAAAGTAACTATAGAACCCCCCAAGTATAAGTCATCTGTTATTTGCAGATGACTATCTTATTTTTGTTAAAGAATCTCATAAAGAAGCGGATGCTCTCATGAATCTTATTCATGACTTTAGTATTTGTTCTGGTCAAGTCATAAATATGCAAAACTCGAGTTGCTTTTTTAGTAAAACTGTGTATCTTGAACTGGTTGTTTCTCTCATTAGATCTCTCAAGGTTAATGTGACTACTATTTTTCCCATAGTCTACGTAATGTATACAGCTCAGAGAATCCAATACTAAGTAGTAGTGATATCTCAGTGAAACTAATATGGTTAAGTAATAAAAGGTACTCAAGATAAATCAATAATAATGATGAACACTAAGGTAATGTAAATGTTACTAAGTTATCAAGAGACACAAGAGATTACGTGGTTCGACTTTCGTCTACGTCCATGGGGTAATGAGTGATTGTTTTTATTAAGTGGTGGTTGTTACAAAGATCTTAAATGCTTCTCAGAGTAATAGAGAGAACTCAAGTTGTAGTAAATACTTAAGTTCTAAACATTAAAAAGGTATAAGCTTAAGACTAGATCTTCCTTCTGGTATTGAATGCCCTTCTTTGTTGGTGAAGCTTGGTATTTATAGCCCCTCCTGCTTCAGAAACATCTTCGCTGTTTTTGGGTCCATCATATATTGATGTATCTTCCGTACAAATGGTACCTTCGTTGGCCGCACGCTCTCTCCAGTCGAGCTCTGCCACCTCATCTTACCCACGTTCCCTCGAGAACTACACAACCTTAGTATATGTTATACCTTCGTTCACCGCGAGCCTTCGCCAGTCAGACAATGCCATCTCACTTTCCTCCATGTGATTTAACCAAGTGTGTAGATAATGGCTCGCTGCATTAAATGTTGATTAGATATGTCAGTTGTATTTATCCGTTTGATAGCTGCCACCTCCCTATGTTAGGGTCTACTTTACCATCTGAGCCGTCGAGGTATGCTTCCTCGAGATGAGATAAAGTAGATCAGGAATGGATCTGCTGCTTCTCAGATACCCTTGTATCGCCGGGGCTATTGTGTTAACTTGCACGCGACCGCCAGAACTGTGACACGTGCTCAAGAGAATATTGGTATTCACAGTTTGCCCCGTTTCTTTCATATTCTACCAATCGGTAGGATTGGAAGAAAAAACTTCCATAACGCTGCCACTTTTGCACGCACGGTTTGGGTGGTCCCCATGCGTACTTTCATGCAATAACTGCCCCTTGGATTTCGGTACAACTAAATTCTTGGATTTTACAGTCGCATATAAGAAGAAGTTTAAGGAAGGATATTTATTAAATTCCTTATTCTTTTCCCACTGTCGTTTTCAATCTCTGTTTCTTTCACATAGATATTTTCTTCTCCATTTCCAACTGTTGGTCTTCTCTATTGACCCCCAAAAGCTTTCTTACGTTGACGTTCGATCTATACACACAGGTTAGTGAACTCCAATCCTTTTTTATCTTTCTGAACCTTTGCTTTAGGTACTTCATGCTTTCGGTTTGGCTTTT
The DNA here is from genome assembly GCA_023531105.1 of Papaver atlanticum. Taxonomy (NCBI): domain Eukaryota; kingdom Viridiplantae; phylum Streptophyta; class Magnoliopsida; order Ranunculales; family Papaveraceae; genus Papaver; species Papaver atlanticum. The sequence continues at coordinate 2,187,371 of JAJJMB010005585.1, read as the reverse complement.
CATCTTCGACTGTTGTTGGAGACGTTTGAATGCTTGCATGTATGGATTGTAACTTTTGTTACCTTCTTTATGTCGTTTGAGAAAATGGGTCTTGCTCCATTTATGTTTTTGCCATGATTTTCACCATGATTGTTCCCGTTTTTGAGTTTGATCATGATGATTAATTGTTCTCCATCGCTCCATTAGAATCCGTTTGATGACTTTTTGTGTGCTTCCCTTTGGTTAGTTAAGATAAACCCATGCTTAAAGTTCGTTTGTTGTTGCCCCAGTCGGGGTCAACTGCAAATTTCTCCTTTCATTTTTGATGAACTGTATTTTCTGCCGGTGTTAGCAAATATGAGGCTTCCGAAGAAACCTGTGCGCAAAGATTTTGAGGCCTAGATCTGCTGCTGACACGCCTCCGCGCATGGATCATCCTAATGATACGCCTTCTCCGTCTCCTGAGGTTGTTGAGGATACTGAGATACCTGAGGACGCTGAGGTACCTGAGGTAGAGGAGGTTGCTGTCAAAAATATTCCCCCACCTCCGCCCTACTATGAGTTACAGAGGTTGCAGATTCACGACAAAGATAGCTACTTCAGCTGGTCTCTTACTGAGATATCCAAGTCTTTTCGCCTAAACAAGTTCGAGATCTCCTTTGTTGATGGTCCTGACGTTCTTACTGAGTCTTTGATCAGGAGTTTCCCCTATGACGAGAATAATTTGTTGATCAATGTCGGTCAGTTAGCCGCAGGCATGCTTCTTCCTATTTATAGCAGGAAGGATCCCTTCTATTATGATGTCTTGTCCACTAGGGATGATCTTGGGAACAAGACTCAGGTTCGAGGGGTGATGCAGTATACTGGTAATTTCTGGCGTGCTCTCCGTGAGTGTTGGTACCGCAACAAGGGTAAGACCACTCTGAAATCTTATGACCCTTTTGCTCCTGGGAGGTGTAAGAAGAAGGATTTTACTCCTGCCAACTTCAACGTTACTTACACCGATATCATTCAAAAGAGCAACCTTCTTCCTTGGTGCGTTAGTCCGCGCCGTATTCATGTTACTGCTAATAAAATTAGAGAGGGTAACTCCCTTCGTTTGCTGGAGGAGATTGATAAGATGGGGCTGACTGTTATCCCTTACTATGCTAAGCTCTTTCTTCCTCAGTCTGATCGTATTCGTCTTAATCATGATAAACGCTGGGGACGTACTCCTTTTTGTGTGGTTGGTCCTTGGGCCTGCGACTTTACTACCGCAGATCCCAGTATTCCTCATCCTTCTTCGTCTCTGCCATCTAAGTATGATGGATATCATCCTTGGGGTTTCAACCTGATAGGTGTCTAAAACACCTTGATTTATTGTCTATTTTTTATACTTTCTTTGCTATTTCTCCTGTAAATTATGTATCTTATGATTGTTTCGAGTTTATTAGGTATTTTGGAGTCATTGGAGCGAAATAAGAGAATTAAGGGCTCAATCCATTGCTTAGAGTCATTGGGCATTGCAAAGCTAGCAAACACAACAAGTATCTTGTGGGAAAGAGGAGATTCAACTAAGGAATTGCCACTGGATGGCCCATATCCATCAGTCGGGTGCCTAAACTCCTCTTACTATAACCTAGCAGAACTATGTGGAGATTTTCAGTGTGATTCTTCCCGACGGACCAAGATGCTGCTGCCAAGCTCTTTAATTCTTTCAAGCTGGCATGGGTCATGCTAGTCAGGGAAGGTTGGATTGGACAACCAGCTCACTGAGAAGAATAAGGAAGAACATCTCATTGTTGCTGTGAAGTAAAGGAAGAATAAAGAGAAGTTTGAATCGAGAAATTAGATATGAAGAAAGGGGATTCTTTTTACATCTCCATGAGGGAGATTATCTCTTCTTCTACTTTTTATTCTGGGGTTTAGAAACATGATAGGTTTTATCTTCCTTCTTGTTATAAACTCATATGCTATGAATATTTAATTTTATTTTGGTTAAGGAATAAGTTGGAATTCCAAGCATGATTTTTGTGCAATGAATTAGTTTTGTCTCCATGCTTTATCGCTTATGATTTACTATTGATATTGTCTTGTGATTTGAATGATTGTTTGATCGAGTCTAAAATCGATTGAGTTTGATTTCATCTCTATTGCTAGATTAGAATTTATTATACGCAAAAGTGATAAATTTCTGATTGCAAGTAGCATAATTGTGAATATTGCTTGTAGTGATACATCCTAGTAGTCACAAGTGGATCATAACCTTTGTTAAATTGGATTAGTGCTTTTACACGTTCGATTGCTTTGATTAGCCTGATTTCATAAAACTTAATACATCTAGGGAACTAAACTTGATTAGTGCTTTTACACGTAAGGTTGTTCTCTTAGAGAGAATTCATATTCGCATCTTTTAATGTGTTTGTTGATGAAAAGAGGAAATTAACGGGATATTCTTGCGATCAAGGTATCATAGGGCTTTTGATTAAGCTGAGATTAAATATCAATTATAGTTATTGTTGAAAAACATGTTTGTGAATGAAAACTAATCCTTGACCAATATTTTCTCATCCTTGATTTGCGTGCTTTATTGTTTTTTTTGCTTTTATTTTACTTTTAGTTTATAAAAATCATAAAAACCCCTTGTTACCTTTAGGAAACCAAAAAATATTGACAACCTTAGTCCTCTCTGTGGGAACGATCCTTTCTTGCCCTTGCTATATTATATATTTTGAGTAGTGAGAAAGTAATATATTTTTGACGCATACGACAACGATCACAACCCTGGTACTCCTGACAAGGTAACCTTTGAGTAAATTTATTTGTTCTTCAATCTTCGTTGTGTTGAGCCTTTTGCTGAAAATTTTGATGCTTCTCTTTGCATCCTGCCACTGCTTCTTCCGCTGGGACTGCTCCTAATTCTGCTGATAACTCCGTAGCTACTCGTACGAGGAAGAGGAAAGCTTCGATTGACGCTACCAAGTCCTCACCTGCGGAGGTAAGGATTATAACCCTACCTTAGTGTACATAGGTACCTAGGTATTTTGGCCCCGATCCTTATCTTGCGCATGTGCTCTTTTACATTCTTCCAAGAAAAAGGCAAGTTGAAAGCTGTGACTGATGTAGAAGAGTCTAACGAAGACCCGAAATCTATTGAAGTGGAACCTGAGGATGCTGAGGACATGGAGGATATCTAGGATACTGCCCTTAGTACTCATTTAGATGATATCGAGGAAGACTTTGCAAAAAAAAAGCCCTAGCCTTGTCCGTGCTGGTTCGTAGAAGGTTATAACCTTCATGCTGATGCTGGCTCTTTGTTGGTGAGTCAAGTGATTACTCGGGTTGCTGCAATCCTTGTTCCTTTGTTGAAGGTTCATGCGCCTTCTGTTCCTAGTAGTATGCATCCTGTTGCTTCGGTTACCACCAACGCTATGGTGTTATCTTCTAAGGGTCCTTCGTCTTCTTCAGCCACTTCGTATCAATTCAAGTAGTTCGTCCGTGAAGGGTGTGGCTCCGGTGGTAAGGGTCAGTAGTTCAGATTCGCAGCCGAAGAAGAAGGTTGTGATTTCACTTGGCAGCTTCTCCTTCAATGCCGCGCCTACCTCATTGGGAAGTGCTCAATCTGTTTCCACTTCACCTGCAAGTAGACCTGTTGGTCCCCCACCTTCGTCGCCTGATTGGACCATCCTTGGTAATCTTCCCTCTGCCGGTGACATGAACTTAGGTAGTACCTCTGGCAATGCATCTGTTCCTATTCTCAGCTCTTTTACTATGCCGGCTCTTCATCGTGGTGATGATCAAGTACTGGTATCTCATGCTCGCTCCCAAGCGATTGGTGGTACGTCTATTGATCAAGGAAAAGGTAAGTTACCTGAAAATATGAGCCTTGGGAGCTCCGACGATGCCATTCTTGAAGCTATACTGCGAGATTCTAAGGGTCCTTTTTCTGTAGAGGTTGGTCCGCATCAGTTGAGTAACTCCTTGGAGATTGCTTCTAAGTTGGATGCCTTGACAACTCAGTACCAGATGGCTAAGGACTTATTCTTGGATCCATACTGTCTTCGTTCTTGCCAGAGCCTTGGTGACATCCGTAGGGGTAGTATTCGGGAGATGGAGGCTTTCATGGATAGTTATGCTGAATTCCTTCCTCGCCTCTCCATGTTCTCGGTAAGTATTCTTCTTTTCCTTGCCTTTTTTCGCTTCATTTGTGACCGTTGTTTATCCTTATACCTTCTTGCTTGAAGCTTTGCAAGCAAATCAATGTTGGTTGTACATTGTTCAAGTTTTACAGGGATAAGTGTACTCACTTGAGTGCTCTTCTGGAGTGTGTGAGTCAGGATGATGCCTTTGTTAGTGCTCAGCAATCCTCTTCTGGTGATGTTGCTCCTTCTGCTAAGGTACCTCTGTTGGAGAATGAACTAAAAAAGACTTAAAGGTATTTAGAAGCGTGCTTGCTTGCCCTTAAGAAGGCCAATGATGATGCAAAGATTACTGAAGAGGAGCACAAGACGGCTGACACAGCTTTGGCTTCTGAATCTTCCAAAGTTATAGGTTTGTCCTTTATTTTCCTTAGTTTTGTTTCTATTTCTTCCGGTGCTACATCCTGAGAGTACCTACGCCTGCCAGTTGGTATCTCTGGTGAGATCGAACGCCTTCGGGTGCAAGTGACCAAGTTGTCCTCCGATGTTTGGTATTATCAGAAGAAATCTGATAGGTTAATGAATGTGACCGTTCCTAATGAGGCCTAAATCTCCCTTGAATCTGCTTATAATTCAGACCTTGCGAAGAAGATGTCGCTCCTCCGTAAAGATAGTGAGGAAACCCTTAAATGGAAGGAGAATCTCATACTAAAGCAAAAGGGGGATATTGCTTTGTTGGAAAAATGTCTCCCAGCTCAGGAGACTATTCGTAAGAAGTACTATACTGACTTTGAAGATGCCTGCGCTTCCCTAGCCAAAGTGACTGTTGAACATAATGTGTTGTCCTCCGACGTGTGTACCCTTAGGAACAGACTTACTGAGGCGTCTTAAGCTTCTTCTTCCATGTCCCATGCATATATGGTCAAGAGATTAGGAGAGTTAGAGGATATTTACCGAGTTTTATCCTCTGAGAATGCTTCGCTCCGGATAGATGTTGATGATCTTCGGACCGAACGCGATACTTTGGATGAGGATCTTAATGCTACTGAGGAAAAACTTGTCGAAGCTGAGAATAGTTTAGAAGATTCCCTTAACCACGCCGGAGGTAGCTTAGGATCTTCTTGTTTTCGAAGATCTCTTATGTTTTTTGTTGTAGTCTTCTGGTTCTTTGACTCCTTCCTCATACATCCGCAGGTATGTAGGAACAACTTGTGGGTATGAGCGCTAAGGTTACTCATCTTGAGAACCAAATATCCTCCTTGGAGAGAGAGAGAGAGCCAATTTGATGCTGCTTCGAAGTTTAAGGCGGAGGCGCTTCAACAAGCCAATAATTAGCTAAGCGCTCAAATGATTGAGCTTTATCGTAAGTCAGCTCAGGATCTGGAGACTCGGGCTTCCTAGATAAAAGTGGAGATGGAAAGCGCTGCTATTGATCACATCAATATGACCTTTGCCGAAGCCGAGCGTCAGGTTGAGGGTGTTGTCTTTGATCGTCTTCCTTACCCTTGATTCCTTTGAACTGTTTGAAATTCTCTTTTGTTATTTGTATCCTTGGCTAAGGTGTCTTCTTTAGCTGAGATGTTTCCCTTTCAGTACTTTGAAACAATGCTTGGTGCCTTGTGAGCTTCTTTGATATCTGTCATGCAACTTTAAGCAAATAGAAATGTTAAGCGTATTTTGGGTAAAAATGTTAATTCACCGTATTTTTGTATAAGTTTTACGTTTAGACGTAATATGTCTAATCTATCGCACAGTCAAGTTTTCACAAGGTGCTAAGGTATGGCTAACCTTGGTGGAACATTCAACGTCCTACCAGGATATCCTTTGCCCATAAGGTACCATAGTGGCGAGGGTTCCTACTTGAGCAATAATTTTCCTGTAACCGTACGCATTAAGCGCAAAAGGTTGCTTTACTTCGACAGGGTATCTCTATGGTGGATATCTTATTTTCTCTTGTGCCTCATGGAAGGAGTTGTTGCCCCGAGGATCCAAGATTGACATATGCGCAGTTATGCCTTGCCCCGCCTCATCGTCACTTCTGACGGTGGGTGTCTATTCTAACCCGATATATCAATTGGGTGTGTTATACACAATAAAGCTAAGTTAATAGTTAAAGCTTCTTCCATTAATTAGTAAGGTTTGTAATACCTTTTTTCCAGGGATAGAACATGGTAGGTTACTGCCCTTACCCTTCTTCTCTTGAGTTGTCCTCGTTCTTTCACGGGTAGTACTTTTTTAGGTACATCGCATTCCAAGGGTGTTGTAACACTTCTCCTTTCACTGTTCTCAAATGGTAGGATCCTTTCCCGGCGATATCGTGTATGATGTATGGTCCATCCCATGTTAGAGCGAGCTTGCCCCATTCCTTTTTCTTTTGGTAGGGTGGTATCTATCGTAACACGTATTCTTCAACTACAAAATTTCGAGGGATGACCTTTTTGTTGTATTCTCAAGCTAACCTTTGTTGATAGTTCACAATTTTTTGCAAAGCTACCTACCTTCTTTCTTCAAGGTCGTCCAGCTTCTCTAGCACCAGGTCCGTTGTTAGGTTTTTCTCCCATGCCTCCGTCTTCGTTGTTGGAAACATGATCTCCGTCGGGATGACTGCTTCAGGTCTGTAGGTTAGTAAGAATAGAGTTTTTCCCGTAGCTGATATCCTCGTTGTTCGGTAGGCCCATAGGACGTTGTGTAGTTGTTCGCACCACCTCTTTTTGTGCGCACCCAACTTATTTTTTAAGTTCATTGCTATGGTTTCGTTTGTTGCCTCCACTTGCTCGTTGCTCTTTGGATAGATCGGAGTTGACTTGTTCTTCTGGATGTTGAAGGTGTCGAACAACATGTTGATGTTCTTCCCTTGTAGCTTCTTGCCATTGTCTGAAACTATGGCATCTGGTATCCCGAACCTGCATATGATTTGTTCGAACAAAAATTTGAAGACATCGCTGTCTCTAATTCTCGCAAAAGTTTTAGCTTTTATCCACTTAGTGAAGTAGTCAGTAGCTACGATGAGGTATTTCCTTTTCAATGTCCCCTCTATTAAGGGTCCAACTATATCAACCCCCCATTTGAAAAATGGTCAAGTGCTGATAACCGAGTTAAGCTCCGTTGCCGGGGCTTTGATCTTCTTGGCGAAGCGTTGGCATCTTTTACATCGCTTAGACATGTTTTTTGAATCCTCGTCCATGAATAGCCAGTAATACCCTTGCATTTTGGCTTTGATTGCTAGTGACCTTCTTCCGCTATGGCTGCCAGCTTCTCCACCATGTATGTCGTTAAGTATTCTTTTACCTTCGTTCCTTGAGAGACATCACATTAAAGGTCCGAGAAATGACCTTTTATATAATATCCCATCACGGAGGTCATATGTGGACGCCTTAGATATGATCTTCCTTGCTTCCTTTACATTTGTGGGCAAGGTACCTTCGTCAAGGTACTGGTGGATCGGGATTCTCTAATCATTTTCAGGTTCATTCCCTTTGTCCTCTTCCATTATGGGATGATCCTCGTCTTATTCGTTTGGTTCTTCTTCATTTGGTTCTTCCAGAGCCAATGCATCCTCTGCTCCTGAGACTGGTCCTTCTATTGAAGGTTCGTATATCCTTCCAACTTGAACAGCTGAAGTGTTTCTGTCCCTTAGCATAGAAGATATGTACGCCAAGGCATCTGCATCCCTATTGTCCTTACGACAAACATGTCTAAATATCACGTTGCTAATCTGGGATGCATGTTTTTGAACTAGCTTTAGGTACGCAGATAGTACCGGATCCAAAGTTTGGTATTTGAGTTTAATTTGTCTAATAACTAACTAAGAGTCACTAGTCAATCAAATATCTGATAAGCCTAGCTCCCTTGCCAAGTGTAGACCATGTATCACCGCCTCGTACTCCGCGACGTTGTTGGTGTATTATTCGAATTCTAACCTGAAGGCATAAATGATTCGATCCCCCATAGGTGTTGTTATCACAACTCCTATGCCTTCTCCTTCTCTGTTTGATGAGCCATCTACGAATATTTCCCACCTTCGTAGGTTCTAAGATTCCAGCAAGTTCCCCGGGTCCTCCTTATCTTCTTCCATTCCCGGAATATCATCCACCTTCGCTTCATCGTTGAGGTGTAAGTCCGCCAAGAAGGCCCCTAGTATCTGCCATTTTTCAGTCTTCCTAGTTTCAAAAATTATCTGGAACTGCTTGATCAACACATTCCACTTTGCTACTCTTCTTATCTTCTCTGTGCTGTCAAGGATTTGACCTATCTGGGCTTTTGTTAAGACTCGGATGGTATGTGCGTTAAAATAGATCCTCAGCTTCTATGTTGCAACTACTAAGGCATATATGATTTGCTCCACCTTGGTGTAGTTGCGTTCCGCTGAATTAAGTGCTTTGCTGATGTAATAGATGAAATTTTCTTCTTGTCCTTGGATCCGCACCAGCACTGCTCTCACAGCGTAGTTAGTTGCTGCTAAGTAGAGAGTGAGCTCCTCGCATGGCTACGGTTTTTGTAAGATAGGTACGGAGGCCAAGTACTCCTTGATCTTCTGGCATGCTTGTTCGCATTCCGTAGTCCATATGGACCGGCTTCCCTTCTTTAGCATGTCGAAGAATGCTTTGCACTTGTCTGATGATCTTGCTATGAATCTTCCCATTGAGGCTAAGATTTCATTTAGCTTTTGGACTCCTTTCACCATCTTCGGGGATGGCATCTCCACTATTGCTCTGAGTCTTTCGGGATCTACTTTTTTCCCCTTTTAGACACCAAGTATCCTATGAATTTTCATGAGGTTACTCCAAACATACATTTCTCCGGATTAACCTTCATGTGACAGCTTCTCATGGCTTAGAATATCTCCTTTAGATCTGACATATGGTTTTTTGCTTCCCTGCTTTTAACAAGCATGTCGTCTACGTAGACTTCTAATATCTTACCCATCCATTGCTTTAAGATTTTGTCTACTAATCGTTGGTATGTTGCCCCCGCGTTCTTCAGTCCAAAAGGCATCCTTGTATACCAATACAAGCCGCATAGAGTGAAGAATACAGTATGCTCCTGGTCTTCCTCCGCGAGTGCAATTTGGTTGTATCCGGAGTAACCATCCTTGAAGGATAGCCTCTGGTGTCCTTCGGTTGCATTGACTAGTTGGTCAATGTTGGGCAGTGGGTAGCTGTCCTTGGGGCATGCTTTGTTGAGATTTCTAAAGTCGATGCAGATGCGCACACCTCCATTCTTCTTAGGTGCGATCATCATGTTGGATATCCATGTGTGATATTTGACTTCTTGTATAAATCCTGCTGTTAGGATCTTTTGCAACTCCTTTTCTACCGCCTCCTGGTAGATGTCGGCTACTTTACTGATACGCTGTTTGAACGGTGCTGCTTCCGGTTTGATCCGAAGGTGGTGTGAGACTAAGTCCGGATCAATTCCTGGCATATCTTCTATAGACCATGCGAAGATATTTGCGTATCCTTTGAGTAACTTTTGCAATTGCACTTCCTCACCTTCCTCCAATAAAGTCCCAATGATGATCATCTTTGGGTCCTTCTCCGTTCCGATGTTGATTTTCTTCGTTGGTTCTACCGGCGAGAAGGTTGGATTTTGAGGCTGTAGAGGAGTGTTTTTCTGTGATTGTCATTTGGCGGGGGTATCCGCTACCGGAGTAGTGGAAGTGCTGGCTTCATTAGCTAAGGAGGCTTTGGGAACCACGAAGTCTCCGTTCTTCACTTCATTGACATTCTCCCTTTGTCTTTTGCGTTCCTGTTGCTGTGTTGTGGCTCTCTCTTCGTTGAGTCTGACCTCCGCTAGGTTGCATGGTCTTGCATCTTGCTGATCACCCTTGATTTCCATCTCACCCATAGGTGTTGGGAATCGAAGGTACTAGTGGTAGGTCGAGGTTGTCCCCTTTAAGCGGTAGACCCAAAGTCTTCCCATAATAACATTGTAGGGCGAAGGCTCCTCCACCACACAAAACCGTGTGTTAGTTATCAAGGGGCCCACGCGTACCTGTAAAACAATTTTCCCCTTTGGTCTAGAGACTGCTCCGTTGAAACCATAGATCGTGCAAGTGGATGAATCCATATACTCATTTGTTAGGCCCATACGTAGGTAGGGTTCGTAAAATAGGACCTTTAATGAGCTTCCTTCGTTGACAAGGACCTTCGTAACATTCCATCTGTGGATGGGAAGAGTGACCACAAGTGGATCATTATGCATTTCGACTACTTGGTTGACATCCTTTGTTGAGAATGTCAATGGCGTGGCCATTCGCTCTTCCCATGTGCTAGTTGGTGATCCGCTTAGCTTGAAGACTTCGTGTGCTTCTATCTTCTTTCTGTTCCAAGCTATTTCGAGGATATCTTCGAGTAGTTCCTCCTGTGATCCATCCGAGAATGTGATCATGTTGATGTACTTACCATCTTGTGGTAGCTCTACCCTATTCTTTGAAGTTTCATCAGTGCTGGTAGGTGGTAGCTGCACATATTCCCTGAGTTTGTCGTCATCTATGAGTCGTTGAATTGTGATCCTTAGGTGGTAACACGCATCAGTTGTACGTCCGTAGTACTGGTGATATTCACAGTACTCCTTAGAGTCCTTCATCTTATCTGGCTGCTTCCCCCTAATGTTAGGGTAGGGAAAGTCCGACTTTGCTCCCTCCTTGCTCAGGATATGAGAGAAGGTTGTGTTAAGCTTCGTGTAGACTTTGTCTGCAAAGTAATCCATGCCTTTTCCTCTGCCTTTGTCGTCTCTGTACTTCGATCTTTTGTCCCTAGAGTTGATTCTGCCCCCAGCTTCGTTTTTCCTCTAAGGTTGCTCCGGAATTGGTTCCAGAGAATTGGTTCGTTGTGGAGCAGTTGTTGCTTTGGTTTGTGCTCTGGGATTGTCCTTCTGGATTTCTTCAAGTATGATGTAGCGGTCTTGAACAACCCGAAGATCCCGTTCGGAATCAAAGGTCCAATTGTGGAGCTCCACGAAGATAGCTGATGTCCTGTCAAGGCCATACTTATAGAAATTAATGATAATTTCTGTATTGACTTTGCCGATTGCTTGACACGTTTTCTGCCACCTTTATGTGTATTGCATCAATGTTTCTCGGGGTTCGATAGCTAAAGCAAATATCCTATCTAACCTTGCCTTCGCAGTCTTGTTGTACATGTACGTTTCCAAGAACACGGTTGACAATTGCTCAAATGAGTCAAATGAATTTGATGGTAGGTTGTCATACCATGCTAGTGCTGATCCTGTTAAGCTGGCGGGAAAGTACCTACAAAGTACTACCTCATCTCTTTCCCAATGGCCAAGGACACGAGTGTAGTATCGTAGGTGAGCTGCGGGATCTGAGGTACCATTGTATGCTTGGAACATAGGTACCGGTCATTTCGCAGGGATAGGTTCCCTTAGAATGCGATAGGACAACGGAGATGTTGTTGTTTCCTGGAGTACCTCCTCTAATCTTGTGCCTACGTGGCCGGTCTTCAATCCTTGGATTTCTTTCTGCATCTTTTCCATTTGCTCCATGACCATCTCCACGTTGTGAGCATCCCTGGACAATGTCTCATCATAATGATATTGAGAGGGCATGTATGAGGGATCCGTCTCATTTGGATCGTGTCTTGTTCTCCTGGCTCCTTTTGGTGGGTGATCCCTTGGCGGGATGAGACCACCCATTCGGTGTCCGGAGATAGTTCCTTGATCACACCTCTTTAAGGGAGGGTGAGTTTGGGAACCTTCGATCTGTACTTCCAGCAAATCTTTGAGGTTCTGGTTCTCTTGAGCCATCACATGCATTGCGTCCTCATGCTGTTTGTTGCGTAGTAGCAGAGCTGCCACATGCGCCGCCATTTGCTCTTCGTTGTGAACTCCGCCACCCTGAGGAGTACTATCGGCCGGGTCCTCGGAGTCTTCCACTTCTTCTTCTTCTATTACTGTAACATCAGGATTGATATGAGCTGGTGTTAGGTTTCCCAATCCTCGTCCGTTAGGAGCTAAGGTTCTTGGTAACCCTGTGTTAGATGTAGGTGGCTGCGTAACATGAGCAGGC
>JAJJMB010005585.1:2129966-2169087 GCA_023531105.1 Papaver atlanticum | reverse complement strand
TGCTTAGGGAATACAATTAATGTTTGGGAATATGCCTGATTATTTGTGAATTAAGAAATAAGAGATTTAAAAGATAATTAGAGTTTTGGAATTTTTTGCCATCATTCATTCATGTGTAATAGTGGAATCTAGTGTCTTGGTTTTTTTCAATCTTGAAATCAAATTTGGAATTAAACTTTCTCTATTTTTAGTTTAAATAAGTCTAAAATCAATTGCTTTCACAAGTCTCAACGAACCTTTTACTACAACAAAGTTGAAATCACATCAACGTGGGATCATATTACGAAAGCAGAAGATGCTGAAATTTTAGCAGTACTGGAGTGTAGATGGTGGTTTTTTGACAAGTGCAAAACTTGTAATAATCGCATCTGAACCTACACAGAGACGTATCTATAATCATATATGTACTATAGCTTCACCCAGCTGAACTCTCGGTATTCTATATATGTACATAAATATGTATAAATTCCTGACCTGGCTAACCATGGCCATAGTCTCCTTGCTAGCCGGTCTAGCTTGGATTCTAATCAGCCACGACCTCCTTTCTAGTCGGCCTAGCCTGGCCTAATCACGACAACGACCTTCCTATTCCATAGCATGGCATAACCATGCAACGGCCTCCTAGTCTCTTGGCCTAGCCAAGCTAGTAGCCACGACCTCCTTATCTTCCGGCCTGGTGTTGATACATGAAAATAGTCAATCCTTGAATGAGTAGCCCCTTAACTTGTTAAGGGTTCCTTTTAGATAAGAGAAACTAGGGGACTAGGCCTAACCCACAAGGATGGGATAGTTCTAGTCCATCTAAGAGTATATTAAGTTGGTTGGGCTTTAGCCCAATAAGAAAGCCTTTTAGGGTTTGATAATAACTTAAGGAAAGGGAAATGGTACTTTAGTAATATGTTAATCTTATGGGAATTTATCCATAAGACGGTCATTATAAAAGGGGGAAAGAGGGCACACTTATGGCATCATCACTAATCCACCATTACCTCTCATAAACCTCTCTACACCTTGGGAGTATTTTCTGTGATAAGGGCTAGTTCCTCCTTCCCACGTTTTACCCCATCAACATTGCGACCACAGTGGGAGGTTCTTAGCCTCTTTTCCAGCATGATACTCCCAAGTACGAGCCAGGAAATACCAGCGGGCGAAGCATTCCCAAATCCGGACCATGTTTCTGTGGAAGACGTGCATGGAGAAAGTGATGATGAGATACGTTTTCAAGCAGTGGTCACTACACCTATTGTGCAAGGAGCGGGAGCATCCCAGGGCGCAGGAGCGTCTCATAAGAAAGGAGAGATACTCAAAGAAAAAGTTGCAGCTGAGACAAGCGAGCGAGAGATGTCTAAAATACAAGAGAAGCTAGACGCATCTATGAAGAAGCAGCAAGAATTGCGTAGACGTCTGAAGCGCGCAAGGGAGCAGAGCACGACAGCTGCTAGGACGGCCAGTACGAAGAGCACCATTCAGGGTATGACAGAAGACGCGATTGCAAAGTACTTAGAAACTAATTACCGAGTAACAAAGCACGACGCCTATGATTCGCTAGAACCACCATACTCTGCAGAAGTTGCCAATTACTTGTATCCTGAAGATTACACATCACCAAAGTTTAAGACATATGGAGGAAAAGGAAATGCGCGAGAGAATGTGAGTCGCTTTATATCAACAATGAATGCATATGCCCAGGATAAAAGCCTTTGTATGAGAGAATTTCCGAAGTCACTTATGGATAACGCCTTTACCTGGTACGATAATCTGAAACCCGGAAGTATCAGCTCATGGCCCGCCATGGTGCAACTCTTTTTGAAGAAATTTTACTCTGCACAAAGAAGGGTCACGGCAATAAATTTGGGAAGGTGTACCCAACGAGTAGGAGATGAGATGGGCAAATACATTACCCGCTTCCGAGAGTTTATGTTAGAATGCCATGAGGATATTCCATAGGAGCGCTTAGTGGAGATCTGTATCAGAGGGATGGATGTTGTTTTTCGACTAAATCTAACAAATTTCAAATTCCAAACCTTTGTTGAAGTTGAAGAAGCTGAAGCCCGGATATCAGATTGTGCGGACATTATGCACTCAGGAGTAGGCGCACATACATGGCAACAACACTCTGTCAACACTACGTCTGCACCCGCTTTCAATGATCAAGGGAATGAAAGAGGAAAATGCGGAGTTGCTTTTGGTTCTTACCACTGACAATCTGGGAGAAGAGAAGGAAGAACGGATGGAGGAAGGCCCAATATGCCACCACCTTTGCCGTGCAGTAAAGAACAGATAATAGGACTTTTGGAGCAGTGGGTATCAAACAAAGAAGAGACTTTACCACCGGTATCCGCAGAACCTACTGCAGCGGATAAGAATCATGAGCGTTACTGTCATTACAATAGGAGAGTTCATCATCCGACTACAGAGTGTTATTCTATTTGATACATTGTGCAGAGGAAGCGAGCCAGAGGCGAACTAGAGATAGGAGAGCAAAGCATCAAGAACGAACCGCTTCCTCAACATCAAGTTATGATGATCTCACATGATCCGGATGAGGGAGAAGCATGGAGACCTTGGGAGGAGGCAGAAGAAGAAGAAGTGTGCGAAGCTTCCGAGGCAGCAATCTTTTCAGACATGAATGGAGTTGCTAGTAAATTTGCTCAAACTATTTTGGCTCAGCAGTTCTTCGACTCCCTGGGTTTTAGTGAACATCAAGTCCGCGAAGCATCCAAGGCTATAACCGTAATTGCATCCGGAAAGGCGTACAATCCGATACCTAAAGAAGCTATTACCTTTACGGACGAGGATATTTTCTACATGGGAGAACATCTTTGCCCCTTATACCTGACAGCTTTCATTAACAAACAACCTCTCAAGCGAGCTTTCATAGATGGTGGGGCTTCACTTAACCTGATTTCAGTATACACGTTGGAAACATTGGGAGTGTCACGAGCAACAATCAAGATGCGCGCGACGACCGTACGAGGATTTGGAGGACAGAATCAGACAGCGATAGGGATAGTACATTTGATGATTAAGATCGGACCTATTAGAGCACTCATCCCCTTTAACGTACTCGAGGATGATACTACATTCCATGTGCTGATCGGACGAGGATGGCTCTTGAATCACAAGGTAGTAGCATCAACATATCATCAGTGTATCAAAACTAACATTGGAGGAAAGCAGTTCCGGATCCCGGCTTCGAGTAATCCATTTGGACCAGAAGAGGCCTACATGGCTGACGCAGTCTTCTACATGCAACCTGTCTTGAGTCAGGAAGAGCAGCCGGAGCATCTAACGCCACTTCCAAAATGGGAGGAGTTCTAACCAGAGGAGCATACGAAAGAAAAAACTAAGTCAGTGTTCAGCCCATCACGGATGGGACCTGCCCCAAGGAATAAGAGAGCAAAAGCGGAGACAAAGAATATCAAGTTCAAACGCTTCTCGCGAACGGAAAGCGGACATGTCTACCGCTTATAACAATTAGCCGGGGAAGCCTCACAGAGCCAACATGATTATGATATGCCATCAGCAGATGAGGAAATGGCGGAGACAACCCCAATGATGGAAAACTCACATGAAGAAGTAGAAGTTCCTATTTCGGAGGAAGAAATGATAGAAAATTTGCCCGAGGAGAAAATAAAAGTCGATCCAACGCTTGACGGGTTAGAAGAAATAAACCTTGGCTTGGAAGAAAATCCCCGTTGCGTGCGTATCAGTAAACATTTGGAAGAAAAGGAAAAGTTACGGATGATTAAGTTTCTTCGTGAATACCAAGACGTGTTTGCATTTACATATGATGAAATGCCTGGCTTGGATAGTGGTCTGATCGCACATAACCTCAATGTCTCACCCAAGTACAAGCCTGTTAAACAGCGAAGCCGTAATTTTCTGGAGAAGATAGAGCTCGCCATTAAAGAAGAAGTGGAGAAGCTGTTGAAAGCTAAGTTCATTAAACCAATCCAACATCCTGTGTGGTTGGCTAACATCTTCCCGGTAGCAAAGAAGAATGGAAAGGTCCGATGCTGTGTCGATTATCGATATCTAAACCGCGCATGTCCTAAAGATGATTTTCCCGTACCAAATATAGACGTAATGGTGAATAACACGTGCGGATACGGTATGTTTTCTTTCATGGATGGGTTAGCGGGAACAATCAAGTAAAGATGGCCGCGGAGGATACCCATAAGACAGCTTTTCAGATACCATATGGAAATTTCTATTACGTAGTGATGCCATTCGGATTGAAGAATACAGGCGCGACTTATCAGCGGGCGATGGTAGCTATCTTCCACGATATGATGTATCAAATAATAGAGGTATACATATATGATGTCGTGGTAAAATCGAGAGCACGAGAGGACCATTTTGATCACTTAAGGCGTGTTTTCAACAGATGTAGAAAGTATCACTTAAAGATGAACCCCCTCAAATACGCTTTCGGAGTCACCTCCATAAAATTCCTAGGGTTCGTTGTTACTGATAAAGGGATACAGATTGATCCAGACAAGGTTGAAGCGATAACCACTATGAGGTCGCCCGCAAATGTGAAAGAATTGCAAACTTTTATAGGAAGAGTGTCTTATGTCTAGAGATTCATCCCCGGATTGGCGCAATTACTATCCGCGTTCTCACCTTTATTAAAGAAGAACAAACAATACGAATGGGGAGATGATCAAGAGCGAGCCTTCCAAAAGCTCAAGGAATGCTTAATCAGTGCACGAGTCTTACGACCACCTGTCAAAGGCGATCCCCTCTATCCATACACAACATTTACCAATGTGGCAATCGGAGCATTATTATCCCAAGACCTTGGCAACGATCAATTGTGTCCGATCCACTATATCAGCAGAGGTTTTAGAGACGCGGAATTCAGATATTCGAAAGCGGAACAAGCATATTTAGCGCTCATATACGCCACTCAAAAATTACGATCCTATTTGCTTGCTCATGAAACCATAGTTGTGGCAACTGCTAACCCAATCGCCTACCTAGCCACAAATCCAGTCCTATCCGGCAGAACAGCCCAATGGTTGTTGCAGCTATCTGAGTTTGAACTAAAGTATCAGCGCTCCAAAGGAGTATGCGGGCAGGCATTTACAGATTTATTGGCCGCATTTCCAGGTACGGATATGATAAAGATAAGCGAAGAGATACCTGGAGACATTGCGGAGGCTGAAGAAGAAAAGCGATGGGTAATGTTCTTTGATGGTTCATCATACGGCTAGCACGGAGGAGCTGGTATAGTATTCGAAACACCAACGCAAGACTTGTTATCTTTTGCTTTCAAGTTAGATTTCGAATGCAGCAACAACGTAGCTGAATACGAAGCGTTAGTTTTTGGATTGCGCATGGCGGGGGAACTTAACTTAGGGGCAATAGACATAAAAGGAGACTCAAAGCTGGTCACAAACCAGATATCATGAGATTTTCAGGTAAAAGAGCCGCGTTTGGCTCCTTACCGAGCTGAGGTCGAAGAGCTGATAGCAAAAAGAGGAAGTACCATTATCGAGCACACAGGAAGGCCATGCTAATGTACTAGCAACCTTAGCATCAAAAATGCAACCGAAGAAAGCGGATGAAGGAACAGTGGTAGTAAAGAAAAGAGCATTACCAAGCACATGGAAAGAAGACGCGATATTCGAACAAAAGGATGACTGGAGAATAGCTTATATTGAGGATCTTACCAAGGAGGCAGATGACCAACTTCTGCCTACTAAAGTACTAAAGCAGTTTGTCATAATAAGAGGAGTATTATATTTTCGAACACCCGGAGGAACCTTATCATGTTGTGTAGGGAAGCTAGAGGCACAAGAGCTGTTGAACCGCGTCCATGAAGAATCTTGCGGGCAGACAGGGGGAATTCCATTATATCGCCGCTTGCAAAGGATGGGTGTATACTGGCCAAACATGGCAGTTCAAGCGGCGGTAATACATGATAAATGCGAAGATTGTCAAGCGCCTCCACAACAAACAGAGGTCTGCAGTGCAGAAATAGAGGATTGGAGACAGCCTTATATAGATTTCATTCAGCATGAGCGTCTGTCGCAAAACAGACAAAACACACTCAGGGTTCAGAGGAAAGCCGGACGTTTCTTTATGAGAAATGGAATTCTCTACAGAAAAAGTTACAGAGATAAGATATTTCGCTGCCTGTCGCAGGAAGAAGCGGAGGTAGTCATGGCTACAACTTATAACGCGGAGCATCAAGGAATGAGGAAACTTTTCCTGTAATTGTATGAAGGTGGGTTTTACTGGCCTACGATGGAATTCGATACAGCCGAATATGTAAAAAAATGTCAGCAATGCCAAAGCCATGGGCCGCTAATCCGCGCCCCGCATACCTTATTACACAGCGTTGTCACTCCTCGGCCCTTTCATAGCTGGGGACTCGATATCATTGGACAGATAAGTCCAACCTCATCTGGACGGCATAAATATATCATCACCGCGACTGAGTATTCCTCAAAATGGGTAGAATCCATTCCGCTCCGAGATTATTCAGGAGCTACAATTGCAGCATTTATTAAAGAACATATCATATGTCGGTTTGGCGCGCCAATGGTCATCCGCTCGGATAATGGTACCTCTTTTGTTAACCATACTGTTAAGGAATTGCTAGATCAGTACGGCATTAAGTTCCATACTTCGACTGTCTATTACCCTCAGGGGAATGGACAAGCAGAATCTACTAACAAAACATTGTTGAGGATATTAAGTCACACAATACATGATCACCATCAAAGCTGGCATGAGCAGCTACCTCTCGCACTCTGGGCATACCGCATCTCCAAGCGAAGTTCAACCGGAGCCTCCCCTTATTCCTTGGTATATGGAGAAGATGCAATACTACCAGCGGAGATTGCTATTCCTTCTACGCGTATAACCATGGCCAGTCTCACTACCCCGGACGAGGATAGCCGTTTTGATCATCTTGATACTTTGGAGGAACGATGTGCTAAAGACGAGCGTTTCGCGGACAAGTATATGCAAAGGACGGAAAGATACTATAACCAGAAGGTAAAAGAACGAATTTTCCGTATAAATGACATAGTCATGAAGATCGCCCACATGTTCAACGAAATGAGAAGGCAGGAAAGTTTGCCGCGAATCGGGAAGGACCTTACATGATTAGTGAAGCAGCGGAGAGCGGATACTATTATCTCAAGTGGATAAATGGGTCACGAATCAATACCCCTATCAATGGTAAATGGCTTAAAACTTATTTCGCATAATAATCAAATGTACGCCGGACGCCTGATTATCATTAATACAATTATCTTTATTTAAAACTACGAGTCATGATATATCGCCCCGAGTATGGCTAGGTTCTGTGCATGACCCAATGAAGTGCACCAATAGCCCCGAGTATGGATAGGTTATGTGCATGACCCAATGAAGTACACCAATAGCCCTGAGTATGGCTAGGTTCTGTGCATGACCCAATGAAGTGCACCAATATCCCTGAGTATGGCTAGGTTCTGTGCATGACCCAATAAAGTGCACCAATAGCCCTGAGTACGACTAGGTTCTGTGCATGACCCAATGAAGTGCACCAATAACCCAGAGTATGGCTAGGTTCTATGCATGACCCAATGAAGTGCACCAATAGCCCCGAGTATGGCTAGGTTCTGTACATGACCCAATGAAGTGCACCAATAGCCCCGAGTACGGCTAGGTTCTGTGCATGACCCAATGAAGTGCACCAATAGCCCCGAGTATGGCTAGGTTCCGTGCATGACCCAATGAAGTGCACCAATAGCCCCGAGTATGGATAGGTTCCGTGCATGACCCAATGAAGTGCACCAATAGCCCCGAGTACGGCTAGGTTCTGTGCATTACCCAATAAAGTGCACCAATAGCCCAGAATATGGCTAGGTTCTGTGCATGACCCAATGAAGTGCACCAATATCCCCGAATCTGGCTAAGTTCCGCGAACGACCAATGAAGTGTACCAATAGTTTTAAAGTCGGCTAAGCTCTATGCATGAAACACTTCAAGATTCCGGAGGATAACCAAAGACACAACGCATCAGATAAATATTGTCTTTGACTAATCCAAGCGAGGAATACATTTAAAAGGCGGAACAGATGAAATGCAAATGAAGAATAAGTATAATTCTAAAAGAAACATCATGAGCATTGACACCGCATACAGATAACGTAACTAATATATTCATTCATAAACATTAGAAGTAATACAGGAAGTGGATAAAACAAAACATTCTATGGATAAAATCCATTAAGTCAAAGAACTAAAGATAAAGCTGAGTTTGCGCGCCTCAGTCTGCCACGCACAACAGCCAAGTTGTTCTCCCTTTGCTCCATGTGGACACAAGCATTAGAAAATACCTCAAAGGCTTCGCCCGAAGCCATGACATTCTCCACTGAAGGATCGACCCGACAAGCACTTAACCGATCCACATATAAATCCATTGCATGAAGATACTGTGCTTGGCTAACCTCGAGTAAATCCTCACACTCGCGAGCAAGTCGAGTATTTCCAATAACAGTAGCCTGTAACAATTCAAGTTTTCGTTTTTTTAAGACTAAACATAAGGTACTGATTGATTCTGCTTCCTAGTATTCGAGAGGGAGATTTTCAGTTGATTCAGCTATGTGCATACGACAACGTGTGATCTCTTACTCTATATCTTGCATCATCACAAGCGCTTCCTCATGCTGAATATTAGCCATAGATAGAGCAACTTGCATATCCCCTAGTACTCGCTCTACTTCGTACATAATTCTCTCGGACGCATGGACCGGACGAGCCATGTTAGAAATCCCATTCTGCTCTTCCAAAGCTCTACGCGCGTTATCCTGGACAGTTAGCCTATGAGCCCACAAAGCTTTCACTTCATCCCTTAAGATCAACAGTCGCGCCAGTTCCACTTGTCTATCGGACGGATGCACTAGAGCGGATATCACACATAAAGATAATACATATCCATACAAGCGACGACCCGGCTGTTGGGAAATGTGCACGCGACAGTCGGCTATAGCATGATCAATATCCGCCATCATAAGGTTTGTTTCCTGAAATAGTTGATCCGCTTCATGACGGATGGAAACAGCGTCATCCAGTCCACGCTGAATTCCGAAGGATACAAGCCCAGACGTTCGAGCTTCCCGAGCCGTTAAATACACTTTGTATCGCTTATCAAACCGTGCGTGCGCCTTAACACGATTCGCTGCTCTTATCTTCTTAAGTAATTCTATTTCAGATTTCATAAGTAATAAACAATCTAACTCAGATCCTCTTCTATAAGGAGTTACCAACATTGGCACAGATGCCAAAGACAGTACATAGCCATGTAAGAGATGAGCCATCCAGAGAATTCTAGTATAAAACGATACACAGAGTAAAGAAATGAAGATACTATGACAATAGACGTACTTTACTTATATAGGAAATATACATATCAAAGAATTCATTGCTCCATAACAACCACCTAAAAAAATAAAAATAAAAATTGATGGCACACGAAGTGCCCTGTGAACTTCAACAAGCACCATCTCAGTAGACCTAACGTTATGATCCGCATCAACACATCGGAAATGAGTAATCAGACGTTGCTCACGGCAATAACCACGATATTCAAGAAGAGTCATATCGGGCAACCCGGCCTCACTTTGAATCTTCATCACAAGATGGTCTGCAACTGCCAATTGTTCATGCCAACACGAATTCTCGATCTCAAAAGCATCACGCGCTAGACACATCACCTGTAAAAGGCGATTTAGATACCCTACCTCTAGAACCAACTTCACACGGTTAGCCATGAATCAAAAGATAGGAACTCAAGGAACATTGTGATTAACCAAGACAAATTCTCATATATATAACCAAATAACACAACACCCAAGACAAAAAAAATAAAAAAAAATGATGATGATGATAGTAGTAATCCTCCTAAGAGCGCTCAGTAATAAGCGAGCGAAAATAAGAAATGTCTTCATCTAGGTCCTGCATCATCAACTGAACCTCACCATACTGAGTAGTGGAGTCGGTAAAAGCATTGCGCACTTCTTCTAGCACCTGATGAATCTTATGCATAACATCGCCGGAGGCATGAGTTTCTTGAGCCATATTTAATGTCTCCTTATGCTCCTCAAAAGCTGTGCGTGCTTTATCCAAAGCAATCAATCGATGAGTTTGTAACACACCAATTTCGTCCTTTAAAACTAGTAAACGGGCTAGTTCTGCTTTCCTATCGGTAGGATGAATAAGAGCGAACACAGCACACAAAGTTAAAACACATCCACGAAGATTAAGACCCGCCTGCTGAGCGATAAATGCATGACACTCAGCTATCGCTTGCTTAATATCAGTTGTCATAATTATCGACTCCTGGAATAGTCGCTCAGCCATGTTCTGAGTAGCAATAGTATCATCTAGCGCGCGTTGCACTGCCAGAGTCAATCGCCCGGACGCCTGCATCCGCTGAACCATCAAATACGTTTCATGATAGACGCATTTATGTGTCTATTTTCATCTTTATTGTGTATATTGTCAGTACCCATTTTTGTACTAATTTTGGTATTTTATCCCTTTGTAGGTGTTTTTGGAGAAATAGGCTTTTGCGGCAAAATTGGCTCGAAAAGTTGCTAAAGGCTCCTGGGAGGACACTTGCTATTCGGACTCTCATTTTGGATAAGGGGTAACCCATTTCCAAGCAGCTGCTAAGCACAGACCGGCACTGGATAGGGGGAGGTCACATCTCTTCTCAAATTTTCAAAACAAAAAATGGCGGGAAAACTGTTTACAGAAAACAGAATTTTCTGGTTGGAATTTTGGACGATTTTTAAGGAGATTCAAGGGATGATTTTCGTTGGGTTAACCCTGTTAAGGATATACAAGTTTGGTATGAGCTGTAGAATCGATTAAACAGGGATAGATATCCGTGTTGGAGCAAAACAGGGAGTATTCATATTTTGAGATGTTTTCGGTTTACAAAAGAAGTTTGTGAAGATTTTACGGCAAGATTGGAGTGTATGGAGTCCTTATTCAGTCTTGAGAGAGTTTGGAAACCAAGTTGACGCGTAAAGAGGGAAGAAAAATCCCGTAACTTGAAGAGAAAAAAACCGAGAATATTTATGGATTAACTCGAGAGATTTTGTGTTTAGTGACTATATATAGGTTGATTCGAGTCATATTTAGGGATACGAACAATTTGGGATAGTTTGGAGAAGTTTAGAGCCTTAGAGAAGCGTAAAAAAATCAACTGGAGTCGATACAGAAACTTTTCTGCTGCTGCTGCGAAGAAGAACACGAAGAACATTAGACCCTCAGAGACAGTTGCAGAAGCATACTTATTTTCAGTGACAACGAGGTACGGTCGCATCTTCCTGCAGTCACCGAAGCCTTTCAGCAACAATTCCGACTTCTGATTTAGACCTTCAGCAACTGCAGAATCCGCCGTTTTAACACTTTTCTCCCTTTTAATCAACTTTTGAGCCATAAACATGTATTTTGAGATTATGATTAATATGAGGAGCTAAACCCCATTGCTGAGGCGATAGAGGAAGCTATTTTTCCAACAAAAAGTGGTATATTCTATTTTATTTATTTTATTTCAATTATTTTTATGATTATTTGCCTTGATTTATAATTGTTTGAATGATTTTTGTTAAACAATTGTTATTTGTTTTGATAGAGCATGCTTAGCCATAGGTTCTTGATGCTTTATACTTTGGATTTACACTTGTTATTTTGAAAATCTATATGTTGCAATAGCTTAGAATCAAATTAAACGCAAAAATTGAATAAATATAAATACTAGATAAAATCACTTTGAACTTGGAAAAATAGTGGAATCTTAGCCTCAATGTTCTTTTAATATTGATATCAACTTTGTCAGTGTTTGCTATAATTTTTAGTGATTTTTCTATTTAGTTTTGAATTTAAGTCTAAAGTTATCCTTCACAAGTTCGAGCAACGAATCTTTTTACCACTACAACTACAAAACACATCATTTCATACTGCTCATCAAACTACGTGCGTGTGGCCATTCTATTCGCCATCCTGACTTCTCTAGGAATCTCTACCTCAGCCTTTACTAACAGCAAGCGACTTAACTCGTGGTTTTTCTCATAAGGAATGACTAGCATCGACACAGGAGCCAGAGTTAAAGCATAACCATGTAGACGATGAGCCATCTGCAAACAAGCCACAATGCACAGCAGAAACGATGAAATAAACTTGGAAACACTAACCAAAGCAATCCTACTTATCCCTATTCATAGAAGCAAAATGGTAACACCATATTAATTATCACCCAGCCGTAATAATAAATACTAAATAATTGAATGATAAAAAATAATAATAATAAAAAAAAATGTCTGGCAAAACAAACCACCCAAACAAAAGAAAAGAAATCATTGTTCAAAGACCACTCATAAAGCAATTTAAAAATCAATTAATATCCAGAGCAACTACCTCTGCCCTCTTCTTGACAATACGCGCATGGACTTCTTTAGCAGCAGCTCGGGCAGTCCTCAGCTCCTTAGTGGCTCACCCAATATCCACCATCAGCAGGTCATATACTCCTTTCTTGACATCAGCAATGTTGAGCAAGCGCCTATACTCCTGATCTAGCTCCTCAATCTCACGGGGCAATGTATTCCTCACGTTATGACTCGCTTTAGCCACGTCCAATAAATCCTTGAGCCATTAAATTGGAAATCGGAGAGTGAGATAAGTCTGAATAATTGCGTCCCACTTCCTCAACATAGATGGATCAATAGGAGTTCCCTCCACTTGAGAAAGACCGTCCGTTATATCCAATAACTCCTTAGTAGCTACGACCAAAGAACTAGCAGGCATCTCTTCGTGAACGCACATATGACCAAACCTCTCCACTATGCGTCAATAATCGGCCGCTTTAGTAGAAGGAACCCAGAACCCGTGAACCAACTCGAAGCGACTATCAACACCAGTTTCCACCGTTGAAATAGTACGAGGATAGCGGAACTGCGGATCTTCCGGAACTGCCATTAACTCGGCATCAGCATCCATGCCACGAGAAACTTTGGGGACCATTTGGGAAGGCTTTTGCCGCTTACCATTGGCGCTTCCGGATTCACTACCTTTAACCTGAGGGTTTAGGCCGCTCCCCTTACCAAGGGCACTATTGCGCTTTCCCATATCCTAAAGAAAGAAGGAAAGGCATAAATAAACATTCCAAAACAACGAGAAAACAATGAAAATGTATAATGCATACCGGATTAGAAGATGGGGGAAGATTAGCAGGAGAATGAACCGATCGGCGAGAGGAAGAGCTTGATACGGCTGGCTCTGGATGACCTAAACGAAAATGGAAGGAAGAGAGAGAGAGGAAGAAATAAAATTCTATTAGAAATATATGAGGAACGAAGATGTATATATAGATTGCCAAGCGCATTTAATAATAAACAATAGAATATTTCGACTGGCACGTGTCAATGATTAAAACCCAACAAGAGATAACACAGTATACGCACGAGACTTAGAAGAAGAAGAAGATCTTTGATTTTCGGCGTCACCCTTAGGCCCACTATCCTCTTGGGAATAATCATGAATGGAATGATCCGACCCAGATTCGCTCCCTGCACCAAGCATATCGGAAGGAGTATGTAAAGGATGATTGGGATCCGGAACTGTTTTTTCAATCAAAGGGTGAGCGGAGTACAAGGTCATACGAGGAGAAATCACTTCGGGACCACTTTTACTAATCGCTCGGCCCAGCCGACGTTCAACACGCTCAATGAATGAGCTTGTAGAAGGTGACCCCACTTTTTGAGCCTGTGGAGAAAATGGAGAGGAAGTATTAGCAGAACGAATGGAAGGTAACCGCGGAATAGGAAGCACACCAGCGTCCCGCTTCATCTTCTTAGCTAGCCAATCAGCCCTCCATTAATGAAGAGGTCGATTAATATATTCTTCAAATAGGATCCCCCTAGGCTTCCAGCCAACAGGCGGAGAGGTCTAAAAGAATGGGATACAAACAAATATAAAAGAAACTAAAGTAGGATTCGGCCGGAAGCAAAGAAAGAGAGGTAAAGAAAGGATACCTTAGTGGGAGGAGACATGACGAGAGAAACTTCCAAGGGATGCATCGCGGGAGGACGCCTTCTCTTCTTAGAACTCGATGAAGGATGCAAAGAACTACCTTTCCCATCCTCCTGAGAAAACTCTTCACCCGAAAGGGGATCCCAGCTAGTAACAAGTGGATGAAGGGGTCGACCCTTGTTACTAGAAGAAAGCTTGTACCGGATGACAACTTCATCACTTAGCTTTACGCGACCTGACACATGCATCTCCTTGAAATCGTCCTTGGTTAAAGCCGGAGGAGCGTATGGATCCTTAAGAAGAAGGTTTAGCACATTCCCGTTGACACCGTTGCGGTAGCCGAGCCATTCATTGGTGACACTAACGGGCCTTCGAGACTGAGGTTGGAAGAAATCGAAATGACACTGTCGATCACTCATCCGAAGACCATCCTTAAAGACAAAGCGATTGAAGCTCTTTCGGATCTCTATCTCATCGGATGAGGAAGGAGGAAGAGGATTAAAAGGGACCCCTTGATCAAAACCAAGATGGTGAGCCACAAGAACGGTGTTATACGCTTCATAAGAAAACTTCCCACCCGGGAAGACGACTTGGTAGAGTAGAGACAATAATATCAAAGTCATCGGATGAAGGCATATCCGTGGAAGACATCCTCCGTGGGGACTTGGAAACAAAATTATAATGCAAAGAGCCAGTACGGCCATCTTGATAAGTGATGGGGTTGA
This sequence comes from Papaver atlanticum, assembly GCA_023531105.1. Classification (NCBI taxonomy): domain Eukaryota; kingdom Viridiplantae; phylum Streptophyta; class Magnoliopsida; order Ranunculales; family Papaveraceae; genus Papaver; species Papaver atlanticum. The sequence continues at coordinate 2,154,316 of JAJJMB010005585.1, read as the reverse complement.
ACTCAGCTCCCTTGTCCATGAAATCCTTGAGCTTAGCCTTAGCCAGAAAACCCTTCTTGTGATAGAGAGCCATTCGAGGATGATATTGAGGTACTGTCACCAGTCGCTTTGAACCATCCTCCTGAGTAACTTCTTCTTGCCGCGAGAGAGCAAGAGGATTCAGCTGAGGGGGTCTGTATAAAGGAAAGAGTTCCCAAGTCCATGCCTGGATAAAGTTAGCAGGGAAAAAGGTCTCGACCTCATGAGATCCGTCCACGCGACGAATATCACGTGCCAGTAAATCCAGATGATGATACAAACCGCCCAAGAACATGGGAGCAAAAGGGAACGATACACCACGAGACATCAACACCGCCATAGGGATGAGCTCATTCTTTATAGTATCCTGGGGACGGTACTCGAACACATCATGACATAACCAAAAGATAAGAAAAGCCACTAATTCTGCTCGATCCGACTCACCTTCACAACGAGGCACACCCTCTCGTTCGCCCGAAAGCATGAGGGCCTAATATTTGATCCAGCAAGAGAAAGAAGTACGGCGCTGGCCGGACTTAGGTTTCTTGCCTCTCTTGGTCACTTCAACCTCCTTTACATCATCAGATTTTTCAACAGCAGATGACTTCAGACGAGTGGCCTTAATAGCGGATGCCATTAGTTTTGAGGAGGATGAAATATTAGCCGGGGAACTATGTGCAGTGGATGCCCTAGCCTTGCCATTTCTCTTATTTCCCGAGTCCTCGTCTTTAACCGGAGCTTCAACTTTGACCTCTCCTGGCGGTTGAAATGTTATAGAATTTGCTTTGGCCGTAATCAAATGATTGCGAAGAGTCCTATCGCCCTTATTTAAAGACTTATGAAGACAACAACCTTCGAAAACTGTATCACCACGAACAGGAAGACCAGTAAGCGCCACTACATCTTCCAGAATTGAGGTTGCCTCACCCCAAGAGAATAAAAACGTGTGAGGATCGACTCCCCAGCGTGCACATAAGCGGAGCAAACTATCATGATCCCACCGGACGTATCTAAATTTCGAAGCCTGTATAGCAGCCTTTATGCCTAAGGAACGGATAATTCTCTCATGGTCCGGATTAGAACAGATATAATCTACCCACGATTCCCAGGCAGTAGGAGTCTCAGCGGACGAACGTAGCATGACCGAAAGAAAAACATAATCTCCCCTATGGACCGCTAAACGGGGCATCTCCTCAGAAGCGGGTATTGGAGGTATGTCCACTTGAGGTCGGATAAGCCAATCTGCTGATGCGAATGGAGGAAACGGGTGAGAATTCAGCATGCGAGAAATCCAGTTATCATCAGTCGGGAAAAGGGTAGAGCCATCATCCGCTGCAGGTGGTCGTAGTTTATCCTTCAGTCGCGGATTTCTCCTTATCTCATTTAATGTATAAGGTTCTGATCTGAGGGGCGCGCCATGATTGGACGACTCATTAGACATAGTGGGTGAGGAGAAGAAGGAAGAAAGAGAAAGAAACGCAGTGAAAAGATGATTACTAAGAAGCGAGGTCCTCTATATTTATAGGGAGGTAAAATAAGGAACGGTTACTGGATGAGCTAGTAACTGCAGCATCCCAAGGGTCGTAAATGTGAACCGCCCCAACTCTCCAGTCATAACCGTCAAACTGTCATCAATATGTGACTGTTGACACGGTCTTTGACCGGTCAAACAGTCAGGGGACTAATGTTGATACATGAAAATAGTCAATCCTTGAATGAGTAGCCCCTTAACTTGTTAAGGGTTCCTTTTAGATAAGAGAGACTAGGGGACTAGGCCTAACCCACAAGGATAGGATAGTTCTAGTCCATCTAAGAGTATATTAAGTTGGTTGGGCTTTAGCCCAAGAAGAAAGCCTTTTAGGGTTTGATAATAACTTAAGGAAAGGGAAATGGTAGTTTAGTAATATGTTAATCTTATGGGCATTTATCCATAAGATGGTCATTATAAAAGGGGGAAAGATGGCACACTTATGGCATCATCACTAATCCACCATTACCTCTCATAAACCTCTCTACACCTTGGGAGTACTTTTTGTGATTAGGACTAGTTCTTCCTTCCCACGTTTTACCCCATCAACACCTGGCTAACCATGGTCACGACCACCATGTTTCTAGGCCCGGCCTAGCCATGTCTTGCTTAGACAAGCCATATGGCTACGACCTCCTTGCCTCTCGGCATAGCCTAGCCATATGTCCACAGCTACTTTTCTCCAAGCCTATCACCCATGTCCATGCCGACTTGACTGTCTATCGACTAGGTCGCGGCCCGTGTCATGACTTAGCTAGCTATTAACATGGTGCACTATGTTATTTACGTGTATTATTATGGATAGCTGATTACAATGCCATCTTATGGCAAACTCATTATTAGTTACGCGTAACCTTGGAGTCGAGTTGTCTCTTCAAGCTATGCCACTTCGAAAAAGTCTGGCTAGCTTAGGCTATTACACAGTCAAGTATATCGTGACAATCTAGACAAGACTAGAAAACTAATCCATGATTTCTACGAGAAATCAAAACATGTTACATGGGGGAATTACTTATGGGTATTGGTCTGGTGGTTTACAGTAACGTGCGGCATGGCAACATCCCATGATAAGGAAGTTAATTATAAGTAGTGGCAACGGTTGAGGGAGGTTAAAAGAAGTGGCTAAGTAATGGAATGATGGTTTACGGGTTTCCAGAAACTTCCCTAATATCATCGGCGTAACCATACCATTATCCCATTATCTCCATCTTTCCATCTCTCCACAACCTCCACTACATACAAGGAAACAATGAGTGCTCCAACTATAAATAGACTACCTTGTCTATTCAGAAGACAGAACAAGCTTATCATTCCCAAGCTCTTCTGCTTCCATAGTTCAATAACCTCACACCCAATTCAATCGCCACTGATTTCCTCAACTTTATTTGCTTTTCCTCCCCTAAGATCAACCCATTTTGTCTCTTTGCAACCGAATCAAAACGTGAACGGCCAACTCCTTGGTTTAGGATCGTTTTGTACGATTTTGATTTTCGAACCTAAAGAAAGTACTTTGACAGTACATTGTTTTACCTAGGAGCGATTTTTGGGTATTAACATGGAGGCTATCTTATAAGCAAAAGGAAAAGATAAAGTATGCTTCATTAGTGATGCAAAACTAGTATTAGATTATTTAAATTATATAATAAAAACCAGATATGTTGGTTCAATAACTCTATCTTAGATGACAACAAATTGGTCATAAGTTCTTTTAGCTTCTTTATATTCGAATTTCTCAATAGAAGTTTCAAAAGTATGGCTGATATTGCAGCCAAACATTGTAGACCTTCTAGAACAATGGTGAGTGGTTGGGTTCTTACCTAAACTTTCTCTCTACTAGAATGTAATTCTTTTCAGTTTAATGAAATTATTTTTCTTATCGAAAAAATAAATAGTGAATCCTACACGATAACAAATGATTAATATACAAATATTACGACTGTTTGGGATATAATTTGGGTCACAATTCGATTTTAAAGGTTATTTTATGAAGGTTGATTTTTAACTATCCGCACAAATAATGTTTTCAATTTTAAAGGTTATTCTATGAAGGTTGATTTTTAACTATTATTTGCCAACAAAATTCGATGAAATGTGTGGATAAAACGATATACGCAGGTGTTGAAAGGTTCAAATGGGAAATGTAAGAGTGAAAATTTTAAGTTCACTATTTAGAATAATCTAGAATTTTCATAACTTAGTAGTGTACTCCTCGAAGAGCACCGGATAATGGAGGGTTTGTTTCCATGATCCCCAATAAGACCCTTCCAGTTAAGGGTCGAACCCTGATATAGGTTTAGTTTATATTTACATATTATTCTCTCTAATTAATTCATATTGTGTTATAATGTAAGAGTGAAAATTTCCAGTTAAGGGTATGTTTTCTAGATTATAACAACTATATATTTGGTGTCGACATATGGGGCAGACACTAAGACGGAGTTGGTTCACGAGATCTTCGTTACAAAACACAAACCAAAGTTCATGATATATTCTCCGTCTGAAACGTGAAACCGAGTTGAAACTCTCTTTTTGAGGTATACTTAGTCCAAACTAAAACAGTAGAAAGCGTAGAAAAACTCCTAGCTGAAAAGAAGCAACAAGTAGTAGATTTAGTGTTAAAACATGCAGATCTTGTCGTAACACAATTTAAGTGTTGTGACAACGAGATAAATCGTAGTTGTAGTTGTCATCTCGTCAAATTACGACAAAATAAGCAACAAACACCATAAAATATTAGATTTACCATGTTAAAAGGGATTTGGCAAGATATCCAGCAAGATGGAAAGGCTTAGTCAGGGGAAAATACCATCAGCATGAGACTCGTTAAGTCACCAACAAGAAGACATGGGAAGGGATCCGCTTTGGAGAATTATCTGATTTTTATATGTACCTAAAAACGGGTAAGGTAATCTAAGGTCAGGTTTAGGTTTTAGTATGAGTTGCGAAAGATTGTTGATGAATAATCTTCGCCTAAACCAAGACAATTATTGTTCGAAGACTAGTTTAGTCATAAGTGGAAGAACGGTTGGTCTCAGAGAGGGAAGCAGAAAGAGAGAGATAAGAGGTCTTAGTTGCAAAAACAAAGCTCCGAGAGTGAAGGTATATCTAATATTGTTGTGTTTATAATGGACGATTAATGACCTATTTAATACTGATTAGGTCTTCCAGTTGCTAGAGTTCTCCCTTACATAGTCTTCAAATCATGGTTTGATAGCTTAGAAACAAAGCAATCAATATTCACCGTTAGATGAAAACCTGATTTAAGATTCAAGCTAAGTTTTATTAAAACCAAATCAATAACTCTCCACTGTTAGATGGTCTTAGCTTGTTACACACAAATGAAATATACCTTCATTTAGATATGGGTAACCGTACCTAAACGTGTATATTGAGTTATCTCAATAACAGTTAACCGAAGTTAGCCATATGAAAACTTTTGTATTAACCACATTCATCTAACACTTCTAGATCAAATGAATCTAATTGTGTTACTCATAGAGTTGTTCAATTGTTTATATTCTCATAGAAGTATATAAAACACAATTGAAACAAAACCGGATGCGATTCATGATTGTACAAAGTACTTATAAAAGAATCAATTCATGAACATTAAGCCACTGTTTGCAAAGATTGCATTCCTTCATTTATTAATGTATTTGTTCATGAGTATGAAAACATACTTAACCGATTTTAGAACTTAACCAACTAAGTTTGCAAACGGGTACAAAATTTAAGTTCTAGACTTTGGTCTTGTCCGACAGTTCGCAAACCGGTATGCATACTGTCGTCCCGGACCTAACTCAGGTAGAACCGTTTGCATACTGGGATGAAAACTTGGTTCCCGGACTTTAACAGTTAAAACTGTTCGCATACTAGTATGCAAACTTGGTTTCCGAACCAGAATCATACTACAACAGTTTGTATACTGGTATGCATACTGTGTTATATCCAGACAATGGTTAATTGTTCTACACTCCCATTTTAATCATTGAAACATCCTTAGAAGACGACAATAGCTGTCTCACACAAACTATTAGCTTATAAGTAATTTTCAAGTGATCGAATGATCAATACGGAATATTCCGAGTTGACATCAAATGACTGTCTCACACAAATCATGTAAGATGTTTCAAGGCAATTTTCACATGATCATATTTTGACTTATTATTTAGTTTCCAACAAATAAATTGTTTCCAACTAAACTCGTCAAGAATAATGATGAACGTAGCTAAAGCAAAAATCTTCCAACACATATTTCGAGAAATAGATAAGCTAGTTAAACTCAGCTCGAAATATCAAATGTGTAAAATGTAAAAGTCTATATAGCTATACGACTTAGTCTCAATAGGAGATAGAATAGAATAGACTTCTGAGTGATAGATAGGTTTTAGTCTCCACATACCTTTTGTTGATGAAGTTCCTCCAAGCTCTCCTCAGTATATCTTCGTCTTCAATCGATGAATACCGTGAAGTATAAAGCTCAACTACACATTCTATCCTAATTCGAGACATAGCTATAAGTAGCCTAGAAATCAAGACATATAGTTTTGATACCCTAAACTTGACAAACAAGCTTGAGATAGCAACGCTTGCGAGTTCGACCGAGCAGTGCTCTAACTGGTACGCGTACTGTAACCCTTATGAAAAAGTGGGGGTACAACAACCTCATCCAATAATTCGCTTAGCAATCTGTATAGACTAACTCCAATATACTTTTAAGAGAATCAACTAGACAGTCAGACTCAATCTTAATAAAAAGTATATCAAAGAGTTATATCTCAATTTCTTGATTAAATCCTTACCCAAGTAAATAGAAATTTACGAGTCTAATTGAATACAAGAGAAATTAACTTGAACGGTACCAAAGACCAATGTTCAAGTAACAATCAACAACCAAAGTTAGGATTTCCCAATTGATTGATTCAACGTACAACCTGTGATATTTCAATTATATAACAAAATATAATGGGGAAAAGAAATAACACAGACACCAGAAGTTTTGTTAACGAGGAAATCGCAAATGCAGAAAAACCCAAGGACCTAGTCCAGATTGAACACACACTGTATTAAACTGCTACAGACACTAGCCTACTACAAACTAACTTCGGTGTAGACTGTAGTTGAACCCCAATCATTCTCACACTGATCCAAGGTACAGTTACGCTCCTTACATCTCTGATCCCAGCAGGATACTACGCATTTGATTCCCTTAGCTGATCTCACCCACAACTAAGAGTTGTTACGATCCAAAGTCGAAGACTTTAATAAACAAATTTGTATCACACAGAAAAGTCTACAAGAATAGATAAATCTGTCTCCCACAGAAATACCTACAAGTTTTTGTTCCGTCTTTTGATAAATCAAGGTGAACAGGAACCAATCGATAACCCGGACCTATATTCCCGAAGAACAGCCTAAAATTATCAATCACCTCACAATAATCTTAATCGACTAGCCAAACAAGATATTGTGGAATCACAAATGATGAGACGAAGATGTTTGTGATTACTTTTCTATCTTTCCTATTGGAGAAATTAATCTTGAGCCAATTTTGCAATTGTACTCAATACGATAGAAACAGCAAGATCAGATCACGCAACTACAGAGAAAATAGTTGGGTCTGGCTTCACAATCCCAATGAAGTCTTTAAGTCGTTAACCTACAGGGTCTCGGTAGAAACCTAAGGTTAAAGTAGAATCGAATCTAGCTTATAAAACTAGTATCACACATGAGGTGTGGGGATTACATTTCCCAGTTGTTAGGGTTCTCCTTTATATAGTCTCCAAATCAGGGTTTGCAATCTAAGTTACCTTGGTAACAAAGCATTCAATATTCACCGTTAGATGAAAACCTGATTAGATTCAAGCTAATATCTTTCAAACGTTAGATCGAACTTAGCTTGTTATACATAAATGAATTTAGGTTTGTGTAACCGTACCTAAACGTGTACAATTCGTTGGTTCAACAGTAGTTAACCAAATGGTTAGCCATATGAGCACTTTCATATCAACCTTATTCATCTTCACCATAACTAGTCCAAATGACTCAAATGAACTAGTTCAAGAGTTGTTCAATTGCTTAGATCTCATAGAAGTATACAAGACACAATCGAAGCAAAATTGGTTTTGATTCACTCGAATCGATTCATGAACTTTATAGCCACGGTTTGCAAATATGCATTCCTTAGTTTATATAAGTTTAAGTTCACGAATAAACCAATTTTAGAAAGTAACACACTTAAGTATGCATATGGGTATGCGTACTTAAGTAACCGGATTCGAGTTTGTTTTGGTTTCCAAACTCAGCAGAAATTCACGGACGTGAACTTTCCGCCAGTAGGTAACCGGATTGAGTTGGTTTTGATTTCCAAACTCAGCATAAATTCACAGATGTGAACTTCCGCCAGTATGCATACGGGTACGCATACTTACCCAGTCTCCATCAACCATTTAGTACACACACAAGTATGCATACATTTTGTTCCCGGTTTTGGACTTATACACTAATGCGCGAACACATTATATGCTTATATCCAAAGATGGTTACATGTTCTAAACTCTTTATTTCAATCATTGAAACATTCTTAGAGGATGTTAAATAGAGGTTATTCACACAATATTTTTCATCAAAACAATTTTCAAGATATTGAAATAATCAACATGACTTTCGTCACTTATAAAGATGAACTTGGCCAAAGCGAAAGCTTACTAAAATATATTTCGAGAAAAAGATAAGAGAGATAAACTCGGCTCGAAATAGCAAATGTGTATAATCGAAGTCTATATAGCAATACGACTTTTGTCTCAAGATAGGAGATATAGTAGATAGACTTTTTGAGTGATAGATAAGTTCAAGTCTCCACATACCTTTTAGTCGATGAAGTTCCACCAGTTCCTTGAGTAGTTCTTCGTCTTTGTATGATGAACGTCGTGGAGGTTAGAGCTCAACTACACTTTCTATCCTAGTCCGAGACTTAGCTATAAGTAGATTAGAAATCAAGACCTATAGTTTTGGCAAATAAACTTGACAACAAGCTTGAGATAGCAACGCTTGCGAGTTCAACCAAGCAGTGCTCTAACAATCTTCCCCTTTGTCAATTTTAGTGACAAAACTATCAATACATATGGATTACAAAAAATAAACTTTGCAGCTTCTCTTCCACATGCATGATCTCCTTGGTTCTTCAACATTACTCGAAATCTTCGTCACTTCCAAGTACTCCAATGATTCCAAAGGTTGTAAGTTCAGCATCATCGTTGTTGAAAATCCGTAGCCATAACAATGAGAAAACAAAAGCTTTCAATCATTGTTACACAGTGTCATAGTATTATTACACAACATCAAAGTTCATTTGTATCTCAACTTCGACAACAATACTATGGTGATATGTATCACTCCCCCTTAGTCAATACTCCATCTCACATGGAAACCACTCCCCCTTACATAATGATCCGAAAACCATATGTATTTGTAGTGTGAATTACACATTAATTCTCCCCCTTTTTGTCAATAAAATTGGCAAAGGTACGAAAACTAGTAGGATCCTAATGAAATTTCCATAGAGACATTTCATGACCAAAAGAAAGCACATATCCACTTTTTAGATGTAATCATATAGCCGAAACTAAACGCATTCATCAAGGAGTTTATAAAGATACAAGATAACCCCTACAATATTCCACAGCCGCACTCCCCACAAAGGTTTGGCAATAAAGCACAAGTTCAAATAAGAACTCTCCCCCATATAATGTCATTCCCGAAGAACAACAAGAGCAACCTTAATTTCACAAGAAAAGAAGGATTTCTGTGGACAACTACAAATCATATAAGAATATGAATTTGTATCCAAAAAAACTCGATTGAATTAACCACAAGTGAACCCATGATTAATTCAACCGGAATACTCAACTAAATTAACCACAAGAGAACCCATGATTAATCCAATTGGAAATTCTCAACATAAGAGAACTTACGGGGCCATATAGTATATACATAAAAAATATAGATCAGGGAAGATCAATACTGCGGAATAAACAAAGATTCATTCTATCTTCCATCACTATTTGCACAATGACATACAATAGACATATTCTTTGTAAACAAAAGTTCATCCTTTCTTCCATCAATATTTGCATAATGACATAAAAGGCTTAAATTTTGTTTTTGTCAAAAGTTCATTCATTCTTTTATCAATACTTGCATATCGACATAAGAAGGACTTAACTTTTGACAACGTATGGGACAATCATAGTTCACGGACGCAAACACACATATCCCATAACAAATTACAATATATAAAACCATAAAGATTAATACTGCTAAATCATCTTCCAAACGAACTTTAGAATTTAAACAAATAAATCTAAAAACATTGAAGATGAAACGTTGGACATAGCTATGTGTAATCACAATAATGGCTATTCCAAACTCTAGTTATTCTTCTTAAAAACACAAGAATAAAATTCTCATAAGAAGTTTCCTAGACATTGAGACCTCTAAAAAATTCTTTATCGTCCCCGAACTCCTTGTCGTCAACAGCCATAGGATATGGTTCGTGAATAAAGGAGTCAATTCAACAAACCTTCTAAGTTGAAGATGTCGAACGAGGGCCTTCTGAATCTCTAGAGTTCTCAAAACACAAGCCTTTATTTGCTGAATCTCCTTTCTTGTCTCCTTCAACTCTTCAAGAACATAAGAAAACTTCTGAGAATTCGAAGGAACAACCCTTGGCTTCCTCACATTCCTTCTTTTTCTTTTCAAAGTTGGAGGTAACGGAGATCTCTCTTTTTCCTTCGTGATTGATGGCTTAACAATCATATTAACATCTTTTCCATCAGAAGACATGATGCTTGGAGTATCCATATGAGAGGAAATCATAACTTAAGTCTCAACAAGCAGTCTTAAGATAAAAAGAGTTTCAGGGAAGGAAAAGGGAATGTAGGGTTACATAACCTTTATACACTTCAAAGGATTCACATACGCACAACTCTTAACCTATAAAAGGCAGAATCGTCAATTTTAACTCTCTTTTATTGATTAAATAGGAAAGTCCTTTCCAATATCAATTAGATATGAAAAGCGACATGAATTCCAGACTTTACAATGCTCTTAGAGCAAAAACAAAAGAAAGACAAAAAACAACTAAAAAGTTTTCTTTTCTTAAAGCCCGAGGTGTGCAAAATCTTGTCTCTTTTAATTAGGCACATGAGACAAGATGCACTAACCAACACAATTTAAGTTGTGCTAGGATGAACAATAATCTGTCCATCATATCCCTTTTTTTTTTAAATATTGGATTTTCTGTTATTTAAATCGCTGATCAGAATTCATAGAACCATGTTTCTCATAGTTTTTAGACCATAACTTTCTTTCCAATGGTCTTGTCTTATCCTTGGAAACTAACTTCTTTGACGAAGATAAAATCTTACATATCTCTGCGGTCTTTTGAACAAGTTTGAGCTTGTTTGCTAATCGATTTGCTCTTCATTGAAGTTTGTTGACATGTCTTAATTTGTGTTTGTACTTGTAACACTTTGATAGCTCATGACCCTTGAGTGAACAATATGAGCATGTCAACCTGGAATATGATTCAGGTATCCGAGATATGCAAGCTGCTAATCACAAGGTAGAACCTGAAAAATTAAACAAAGATTTTCCAACGGAAAGGTCAATTTTTTCTTCCAGATCGGTTGAGTTTTCTTGTGAAAGAATATCAAGATTGATGTTTTTATTGCTACAATTATCAAAATCAATATTTTCACAAAGAAGTGCAACACTTGACTTTTCGTCTTCATTAGAATCATAGTTGTCAAACATTTCATCAAGAGTTGCAGCAAGACCTTTGTTTCCAGTGTATTTCTTTCGATTTGGACACTCATTTGCAAAATGACCAAAACATTTACACTTAAAGCATTGTGGCATATCCTCGTCATCAGCCTCGTCAGCATCCCTGTTTTTAGGAGGAATGCGATTGTGAGGTTTAACTTACGATCTGGGTTTGTCTCTAGGGAACCGTTTACTTCTCTTCAATATAAGATCTCTAAACTGTCTTATGATCAATGAGACTGACTTGTCAAGATCTTTATTTGGTGAATCAGTCTCAAAAAGATCATCTTCAGAGATGCAAACACTTTTACTTTTCTCAAGTAATTTAGTGTTCTTCTATGCTTTAAAAGAAACATGCTTCCCAGATTTGGATGTATGCTCATGATCAAAGATCTTTAACTTCCCAACCAGAGTGTTTATGGAAAGAGCATCAAGGTTATTTCCTTCAACGATGGCATGCTTCTTAGAATCGTATCTAGATGGCAGCGATCTGAGAATTTTCATCACAATGTCCTTTTCAGGAATAGTCTTACCCAATGCAAAGGATGCATTAACAATTTCAGACACTTTGTGATTATACTCATCAAATGAATCTTCATCTGCCATACGAAGGTTTTCCCAATCGAAATTTAGGTTTTCAAGACTGGCTTCCTTTTCACTGGTATTCCCTTCAAATACGGTTTCTAAGATATCCCAAGCATCTTTAGACTGAGTGCACGTAGTCACATGGTGCTGAAGATCTAGGGTAATGGCATGTGTGATGGCATTCAAACCATCGTAATTTTGCTTTGCAGCAAGTATCTCAGCAGCGTCATATGCACCAATATCTTTCGGTACGGTTGCATCTCCTACTGCCATAACGGGAGCATCATAGCCATTAACTACATAAACCCATGATTGAAAATCACGCGCTTGAAAGGCACGCAATAATTAGCTTAGCAATCTGTATGGACTAACTCTAATATACTTTTAAGAGAATCAACTAGACAGTCAGACTCAATCTTAATAAAAAGTATATCAAAGGGTTATATCTCAATTTCTCGATTCAATCCTTACCCAAGTAAATAGAAATTTACGAGTCTAATTGAATACAAGAGAAATTAACTTGAACGGTACCAAAGACCAATGTTCAAGTATCAATCAACAACCAAAGGTCGGATTTCCCAATTGATTGATTCAACGCACAACCTGTGATATTTCAATTATATAACAAAATATAATGGGGAAAAGAAATAACACAGACACCAGAAGTTTTGTTAACGAGAAACCCGCAAATACAGAAAACCCCCGAGGCCTAGTCCAGATTGAACACACACTGTATTAAGCCGCTACAGACACTAGCCTACTACAAACTAACTTCGGTGTAGACTGTAGTTGAACCCCAATCATTCTCACACTGATCAAAGGTATAGTTGCGCTCCTTACATCTCTAATCCCAGCAAGATACTACGCACTTGATTCCCTTAGCTGATCTCACCCACAACTAAGAGTTGCTATGATCCAAAGTCGAAGACTTTAATAAACAAATCTGTATCACACAGAAAAGTCTATAAGAATAGATAAATTTGTCTCCCACAGAAATACCTACAAGTTTTTGTTCCGTCTTTTGATAAATCAAGGTGAACAGGAACCAATCGATAACCCGGACCTATATTCCCGATGAACAACCTAGAATTATCAATCACCTCACAATAATCTTAATCGACTAGCGAAACAAGATATTGTGGAATCACAAATGATGAGACGAAGATGTTTGTGATTACTTTTTTATCTTGCCTATCAGAGAAATTAATCTCTAGCCAATTTTGCAATTGTACTCAATACGATGGAAACAGCAAGATCAGATCACGCAACTACAGAGAAAATAGTTGGGTCTGGCTTCACAATCCCAATGAAGTCTTCAAGTCGTTAAGCTACAGGGTCTCGGTGGAAACCTAAGGTTAAAGGAGAATCGACTCTAACTTATACAACTAGTATCACACAGGAGGTGTGGGAATTACCTTTCCCAGTTGCTAGAGTTCTCCTTTATATAGTCTCCAAATCAGGGTTTGCAATCTAAGTTACCTTGGTAACAAAGCATTCAATATTCACCGTTAGATGAAAACCTGATTAGATTCAAGCTAATATCTTTCAAACGTTAGATCGAACTTAGCTTGTTATACACAAATGAATTTAGGTTTGTGTAACCATACCTAAACGTGTACAATTTGTTGGTTCAACAGTAGTTAACCAAATGGTTAGCCATATGAGCACTTTAATATAAACCTTATTCATCTTCACCATAACTAGTCCAAATGACTCAAATGAACTAGTTCAATTGCTTAGATCTCATAGAAGTATACAAGACACAATCGAAGCAAAGTTGGTTTTGATTCACTCGAATCGATTCATGAACTTTATAGCCACGGTTTGCAAATATGCATTCCTTAGTTTATATAAGTTAAAGTTCACGAATAAACCAATTTTAGAAAGTAACACACCTAAGTATGCATACGGGTATGCGTACTTAAGTAACCGGATTCGAGTTTGTTTTGGTTTCCAAACTCAGCAGAAATTCACGGACGTGAACTTTCCGCCAGTATGCGTACGGGAACGCATACTTAGGTAACCGGATTGAGTTAGTTTTTATTTCCAAACTCAGCAGAAATTCACGGACGTGAACTTCCGCCAGTATGCGTACGGGTACGCATACTTACCCAGTCTCCATCAATCATTTAGTACACACACAAGTATGCATACATTTTGTTCCCGGTTTTGGACTTATACACTAATGCGCGAACACATTATATGCTTATATCCAAAGATGGTTACATGTTCTAAACTCTTTATTTCAATCATTGAAACATTCTTAGAGGATGTTAAATAGAGGTTATTCACACACTATTTTTCATCAAAGCAATTTTCAAGATATTGAAATAATCAACATGACTTTCATCACTTGTAAAGATGAACTTGGCCAAAGCGAAAGCTTACCAACACATATTTCGAGAAAAATATAAGCGAGATAAATTCGGCTCGAAATAACAAATATGTATAATCGAAGTCTATATAGCAATACGACTTTTGTCTCAAGATAGGAGATAGGGTAGATAAAATTTTTGAGTGATAGATAAGTTCAAGTCTCCACATACCTTTTAGTCGATGAAGTTCCACCAGTTCCTTGAGTAGTTCTTCATCTTTGTATGATGAACGCCGTGGAGTCTAGAGCTCAACTACACTTTCTATCCTAGTCCGAGACTTAGCTATTAGTAGACTAGAAATCAAGACTTATAGTTTTGGAAACTAAACTTTACAACAAGCTTGAGATAGCAACGCTTGCGAGTTCGACCGAGCAGTTTAGGATCAAACAAACACAAACTTATCAGGTTTATCGTGTTTTCCTGCTCTGATACCAATTGAAAAAGCGGGGGTCTAACAACCACACCCAATATTTCGTCCGGCAATCTGTATGGGCTAACTCCAATATAATTCCAAGAAAATTAACTAGACAGTCAGACTCATCAAGGAAAGATATCCAAGAGTTATATCTCTTTCTCAAATCAATCAGCAAATCAACAGGATGAAATACGTGAACTGATTGGTATGAGTATAACTTGGACGGTATCAAAAACCAATGTCCAAGCGTCAATTAATTTTTATCAACAACCACAGGTTGGACTTACCAATTGATTGAACTACGCACAACCTATGATATTTCAATTATATAAACAAATATAATAAGAAAAAGAAATAACACAGACACCAGAAGTTTTGTTAACGAGGAAACCGAAAATGTAGAAAAACCCTAGGACCTAGTCCAGATTTGAACACCATACTGTATTAAGCCGCTACAGACACTAGCTTACTACAAGTTAACTTCGGACTGGAATGTAGTTGAGCCCTAACCAAGTCTCACACCGATTAAGGTACAGTCGCGTTCCTTACGCCTATGAATCCCAGCAGGACTCTATGCACTTGATTCCCTTAACTGATCTTACCCACAACTAAGAGTTGCTACGACCCAAAGTCGAAGACTTATAAACAAATCTGTCTCCCACAGAAAAGTCTATTCTGATAGATATTTGTCTCCCATAGAAGTACCTACGAAGTTTTTGTTCCGTCTTTTGATAAATCAAGGTGAACAGGAACCAATTGATAATCCGGTCTTATATTCTCGAAGAACATCCTAGAAATATCAATCACCTCACAATAACTTAACTATATGGTAGTAGAAGAAGTTATTGTAGAATCACAAAGAATGAGACGAAGAGCTTTGTGATTACTTTTTATATCTTACCTATCGGAGATAAATCTCAAGCAAATCTTAGATGAAAAGACGAGGGTACCCAAATATACCTTAATCTAAAACTTTTCCACCTATAAGTCATTTCCGAAAGTGATTGTCTATGAACTGAGTCGAGACAATACAACTAATCGGTTCACACTTGGTGTGATCGTCTATGGATACGAGATCGAGACAATACAACAACGAAGTATGTTTACTTGATAATAGGTTCGGACTTAACCAAACTCTAGGGATTGTCTATCAAGTAAAATAGGAATTAACGTTTGTGTGATTTACTTTAAATTATAATAAACACAATTATAATTGCGGAAAATAAAAGTAAATGACACAGCAAGATTTTGTTAACGAGGAAATCGCAAATGCAGAAAACCCCCGGGACCTAGTCCAGAATTGAATACTCTCAAAATTAAGCCGCTATACAAAATCAAACCAACTTCGTATAGTTGAGACCAAGCAACTAAACCTATAGTTCACCTAGTTTCCTCAGTATCCATGCGCCTCCAACTTGCAGTAAGTCATGCACTTGGAACAATTCCTTTGGTTCGTATTCCAAACAGTAAAGGAACAACAAATCTGTTCGGTAACAACTCTTTTCAAACAATGTGATATGAGTTTGACAAAGGCTCTTCCGTTTAACCAATAAACTTCTTTGTCGGGTCCTTAGATCAATCTCTCAACAACTACCGAAGTAATTGTTAGACTATGCAATCAATACTATTTATCACAAAGAAGTGTATTTATGCCGATCTACTCAACTAATCAATCCAATTTATCACAAAGATAAACCGATTATAGTTGGATCCCTTTCCAGCCGAAACAAGTATTGTGCACACCAAAGATTATGAACCTAAAAGGTCTTCTTGTCTTCAAATCTTCTTTGATCTTCAATCAACACATGAACACAATCAACTTAAATCTCTTGTGATCAATCACACACAGAACAGAGTCTATTAACGTTGGATTATCACAAGACGTCTTTAGATCTACAAACAGTCTAAAGATCCCCGTCGAAACTTCGATCTAGTTTGAGTGAATCTTATACCAGAAGAGAAGATTATCAAGCATAAACAAACTAGGTGCAATCAAAGTTCAATAACCATTAGTCAATCAAATCAATCGAAAACTAAAATAAACTGCAATTATCTAGTTTCCCACCAACGGTACTAATAGAGCTTCTCAATCCCAAAGAAGTCTTTAAACCGAGCGTCCGTAAGAGATTTCTCCTAATTAGGGTACTTTCCGCTCCGATAGGCGGCTCCACCAGTAACAACACAACTGAGGCAGTTTTGCTGGCTCTGAGGATTAGTTTGCTAGAAATGCAAACTTCAATATTTATAGACAAGGAAGTTTGGACACCAAGGAATTTCCAAAACCGAATATTCTCAAAGATATGAACACAAAATCGGTTTTCATAACTCCTAGAAATGCATTGTCCAAATATTGACCGAAATCCCAATAGAAAAATCTATAATTAGTAAATGCACATTACTAATTATTATTTTCTAAAGATATGCATTTAATTGCTGAAAATTAAATAGCATATAAAAACTAAGAAACCTTAATTAAAAGATTCTCAATTTATTTCGATCCTGGGATTCTCCTTTAGCTATTAAGGAATAACTTTTAACAATTAATGATAAGGGTTACTGCACATGTTCAAAGTATGTCGACATCTTTACTTTGCATGTCCTTTTTCATACTTACAATCTTGGAAACGATTTTCCACACTTCCAAACAAGTTTAGAATTGGTTCATCTGACTTTCAAGAACTATGTGATTGATTATCCTATCAAATCACCAATCATGGGTTTCACGGTTCTACCAAAACAAGTTCGGATCTACCTCCATGTGAGTACTGTGCATAGTCACGCTAGTTACCAAAACTCGGTTGACTAGGTACTAGGATCGGTTCCCCACAACTTATGGTAACTACCTGTATTTGGTGCACATATCCATAGGATCGGTTCCCCCAAAACTACAAACTTGTTGCACATGTTCATAGGATCGGTTCCCCCATCTACTAAAAACGTTTTGCACCTCTTACTAGGATCGATTCCCATCTTGTAAATTTGTTGCACCTCTTACTAGGATCGGTTCCCCAATGACTAGATAAAAGTTGTTATTTACAAGGCATCGATCATACCATCTTGAGTGATTACTTAAGATAGGTTTCACTAATAAAAGTCATACAAATACATAAGTTAGGCCTTGTGAATAGTTTTACCAAGCTACATAAACAATTTTATGAGCGGTTATACTAAACACACATATTGGTAATTCAAAATAGATTTGCAATGAATAACAATACCAATAAGTCTAGCGATTTCCCTTTCGATTCACAAAACGAGTTTATGAACTTACTTCCTTTAAACGAATGTAAAACATTGTTTCCTAGGATGAAATCTTCACTCATACCCATACATAATCACAATAGCATTCATATGATCATATCGATGTCTTATATACAAAGTTTAATGGTTAAGAAATAAACCTCGTATTGTATTCCTTAATACTATGTCTAACTAGAGTATCATACACAACTTCGCAGTTATGCTTTCAATATGCACGACTTGAAAGATATGTTAGGGAATGAAACAGTTCAAGTCAAATATTACTAACCTCAAGAGGAAGGATGATATTGTCGTTGTAGCTCCATACTTCTTCACATTCTTCAAGTCTTCATGTAATACTTGTAAGTCTCATATCCTCACATTTTCAAGCTAACCTATACGAAGTTGACTCTAGTATATAATCAAGCGACTCTTTAAATGAGTTTTGATTCACTAAAATATGACAACCAAACTTGACATACCAACGCTTTGTGGGTTCAACCGATCTTTGCTCTAACATTAGAGAAGATAGTACTCAATACGATAGAACAAGTAAGATCAGAAAACGCAACTACAATGAAAATAGTTGGGTCTGGCTTCACGAATCAAAAATGAGGTCTTTAAGTCGTTAACCTATAATGGTTTTGGAAAAACCTAGGTTAACGGAGAATCGAATCTAGTCGCAACTAGGACACAGGAAAGTGTCGGGATTAGGTTTTCCAGTTGCTAGAGTTCTCCCTTATATAGTCTTTCAAATCAGGGTTTGCTTACAATCAAAGCTAAGTTAGCTTAGAAACAAAGCATTCAATATTCACCGTTAGATGAAAACCTGATTTAAGATTCAAGCTAAGTTTGCTTAAAACCAAAGAAATATCTCTCCACCATTAGATGGTCTTAGCTTGTTATACACAAATTAAATATACCTTCATTTAGATATGGGTAACCGTACCTAAACGTGTATATTGAGTTGGCTCAACAATAGTTAACCGAAGTTAGCCATATGAACACTTTTGTCTTAACCGTATTCATCTAACACTTCTAGATAAAATATGATGATCAATCAATCATAAAAGATAATCAAATGAATCTAATTTTGTTACTCATAGAGTTGTTTCAATTGTTTATATCTCATAGAAGTAAATAAGAAACAATTGAAAAAAAAATCGGATTGATTCGTAATTGTACAAAGTACTTATAACAAAATCAATTCATGAACATTAAGCCACGGTTTGCAAAGATTGCATTCCTTAATTTATTAATAAATTTGTTCATGAGTATGAAAACATACTTAACCGATTTTAGAACTTTAACCACTAAGTTTGCAAACCGGTACGCAAACTATTATTCTGGACTTTGGTCTTGTCCAGCCGTTTGCAAATGGGTACGCAAACTGTCGTCCCGGACCTAACTCAGGTAGAACCGTTTGCAAACTGGTATGCCAACTTGGTTCCCGGACTTTAACAGTTAAAATCGTCTGCATACTGGTATGCAAACAAGGTTTCCAGACCTGAATCATACCAAAACAGTTTGCATACTGGTACGCATACTGTGTTGTATCCAGACAAAGGTTAATTGTTCTAAACTCCCATTTAAATCATTGAAACATCCTTAGAAGACGACAATAGTTGTCTCACACAAACTATTAGCTTATACGTAATTTTCAAGTGATTGAATGATCAATACGAAACTTTCCGAGTCGACATCAAATGATTGTCTCACACAAATCATGTAAGATGTTTCAAGGCAATTTTCACATGATAATCTTCTGACTTATTATTTAGTTTCCAACAAATAAATTGTTTCCAACTAAACTCATCAAGAATAATGATGAGCGAAGCTAAAGCAAAAAGCTTCCAACACATATTTTGATAAATAGATAACCGAGATAAACTCGGATCGAAATATCAAATGTGTATAATATAAAAGTCTATATAGCTATACGACTTAGTCTCATTAGGAGATAAAATAGAATAGACTTCTGAGTGATAGATAAGTTTTAGTCTCCACATACCTTTTGTTGATGAAGTTCCTCCAAGCTCCCTTCAGTAGATCTTCGTCTTCAATCGATGAACGCCGTGAAGTCTAAAGCTCAACTACACATTTTATCCAAATCCGAGAAATAACTATAAGTAGACTAGAAATCAAGACTTATAGTTTTGATCACCTAAACTTGATAAACAAGCTTGAGATAGCAACGCTTGCGAGTTCGACTTAGCAGTGCTCTATCAGATTGTTCATACCCAGAGATTCCCATTTTGGCAATAACAATATCATCTTTGAGTAAATCTCTTCTCCCAATGAGTTCCATTATTCCTTAGAACAGGCTTGAAGCAAATATTTTTGAGAGAGTTGTCTCAATGGGAAAAGAACAATATTCTGAGCAAAGTGCATATTTCCCTTTCTCAAAGTATGTGGAACTTGACTCGATAATTCTCTCAATCTTTTCCACACAAAAATCACAGACAACATCACTACATTCTCTTTACTTTTCTAAGAAAGAAATAATATGTAGTACTTTCGAACGAGGTACAAAGCTGCAAGAGTTAATTATATCCAAAATTTCTTCTGTTAGATCTTCCCCACTCTCTACATAAGGAGAGAGCATTGCTCAATAGCACATGGTAGTTTTTTTTGTGAAAACTTGATATTGTAAGAAGAAGAAACATGACCGAAATTATATAAATATATACTTTGAAAAGGTTTAAGGAAACCTTCAAATTTATGAAGTATTAAACAAATAAGGAAAGTCTCCTTTTGATTACCAAGAATCAAAACCCATCTTATGTATGCGAACATAATTTATTTTTATTTTTTGTATAAGCAGAGATTCCTGATTGACTTCCTTTTTCCTTTTCTCGACTTTGCAACAGATTGTCGAAAGATACCTGTGAATTACTATCACCGGATGACATTAGATCCTTTTTTAGTCTAATAATTAGACGTTCATAGTCATCTTTATCTAAGGTCATAACAGGATTGTTTACCTTAGTCTTGTCTTTAGATGACTCCTTTTTGGTTTTTACTTTAGACTTGGGCATCCACTTGTAGGATGATTTATGATAATCTTTCATATCATGCAACATAGCATTTTTCCAAGTCGTAACATCAGACCCTCTATTTCCTTTGACAAAGGTATTACCCTTTTTTTATCATTGTTCCTTTTAGGAGTAACCCTTGTAGGATGAACCAAATAAATAGTTCTTTTTTCCATAATGGGACAACAATGATTTGATTTTTTAGAAGTAAATTTACCCAATTCTTTTGACACAAAGGACAGAGCATCCTGCATATTTCGAATCTTACAACTCCTTTGCATATGACCTTTATTTCTACAATAGTAACAATGCTTATTAAAAGGAGTATAGTTTTTAGGATTACCTTTGTGAGATATTTTTGCCTTATACCAATCTTTAATTAATCTGAGACTTGGTATGATCATTTCCAAAGATGTTTTCTTCTAAAATCTCACTCGAGCTCTTTGGTGGATTAGGAGCATCAGTTGGTTAGGTAAATCCTCTGGTGTGGAAGAACTTGTAGCCTTTATGAATTTTATTTCCTTGTTGATTGAAGGAGTATCGATTCCCTGATATCCCAGGCCATGCATATCACCATGACTTCTTCATGTTTCCAACAAAGAAGATAAATTGATTGTGCTATCATTTAGTTTTTTTAACTTTGCGACTTCCTCTTCCAAGAACTTAACTTTGTCAAGAGCATTAACAAGATCGACCTTATGAAGGTTTTCTTTGGAAGAAACAAACTCCTCTTTTTCTCCACACATTAAATGTTGATAATTAATCCTTGCTTCAGTTTCAACAAGTTTTTTAATGTTTCCTGTAGAGATTCTCATAATCAAGAGTTTTTGAGTTTAGGCTTTCTCTGCAGTCCTTCAGAAGATATCGAGCATTTTGATATCCATAATAAAATCCAGAGAAGATCTTTTAAGTTTCCTATTTTCTCTGCAGAGAGGAGCAACAAGTCCAACAACATCTGAGGTGGATAGCCTTTTTGTAGAAACAACACCTAATAGTGAAGAAAATACCGAGATATCTCTACATCTTGATCAATTTCTGAATCACCATCTTTGGAGATTTCATCAAGTTGTTTTTCAAGGAAAGTTTTCCAGTTATCAGAATCTTCATTATACTGATAACTTGGTTCAATAGATTCGCAGAGGATGACTTTATTAGGTGTTGATTCTTCATCTTGTTTTTCGTTAACTGAATCATTTACAGGTTCAACTGTAACCATTTTGATTCAAATCTTATAGGTTAGATCGCATCAAACAAAGATTGTTAGATTTTTTTCGTGTTTTCCTGCTCTGATACCAATTAAAAAGATGAGTGTACCCAAATACACCACAATCTTTTTGTTTCAACCTATAAGTCCTCTTACCGAAAGTGATCATCTTTGGACAAAGTCGAGAAAATACAACAAATCAGTATTCACACTTTGTGTGATTGTCTATGGATACGAGATCAAGACAATACGACTACCAAAGTGTGATACTTGATAATAGGTTTAGACTTAACCAAACTCTATATGATCACTATCAAGTATATCGGAGTTAAGGTTTATGTATTTTACTTTTAATTATAATAAACAATTATAATTTCGGAAATAGAAAAGTAAAAGACACAGCAAGATTTTGTTAACGAGGAAACTGAAAATGCAGAAAAACCCCGGGACCTAGTCCAGAATTGAATACTCTCATAATTAAGCTGCTATATAAAATCTACACCAACTTCATATAGTTGAGACCAAGAAACTACCCCTAGTTCACTTAGTTTCCTCAGTATCCCTGCGCTTCCGACTTCGAAGGTCACGCACTGGTACAATTCCTTTGGATCGTATTCCAAACAGTAAAGGAACAATAAATCTGTTTGGTAACAACTCTATTGATTCTTTCAAGATAAAGATATCTCAAGT
This sequence comes from Papaver atlanticum, assembly GCA_023531105.1. Taxonomy (NCBI): domain Eukaryota; kingdom Viridiplantae; phylum Streptophyta; class Magnoliopsida; order Ranunculales; family Papaveraceae; genus Papaver; species Papaver atlanticum. The sequence continues at coordinate 2,131,401 of JAJJMB010005585.1, read as the reverse complement.
CATACGCAAAGGCTCGTCCGTTTAATCTAATAAACTCCTTTTCCTGGTTAGATCAATTTATCCAATAACTACAAAAGAAGTTAAGTTTAGATTCACAATCAATCTGTATAGCTCTCAACGAGAAGTTATAAAGCGATGCCGATCTCACGCAACTAATCAATCGAATAAATATGATTCTAGTTGGATCCCAGCCGATCAAGGTTTGTGCACACACAAAGATATGAAAACTAATAAGAAATCTTTTTCGTCTTCAAATCTTCTTTAATCTTCAATAAAAACCTGCACAACACCACTTGAATCTCTTGTGATCAATCATACACATAACGGAGTCTGTTAACAATGGATTATCACAAAATGTCTTTAGATCTATAAATAGTTTAAAGGATCCCATCGATACTTCGATCTAGTTTGAGTGAATCTTATATCAGAAAAGAAGATTTTCAAGAATAAACAAACTAGGTGCAATCAGAGTTTCAACAACAGTTAGTCAATCAAATCAATCAAAAACTAATAACACTGCAATTATCTAGTTTCCCACCAACGGTACTGGTAGAGCTTCTTGATCCCACAAAAGTCTTTAAACGAGCGGTCGTAAGAGATTTCACCTAATTGGGATACTTTCCTCTCCGATTAGATGGCTCCACCAGAAACAACAAGAAATGAAGTTTGCCTGGCTCTTATGATAGTTTGCCAGAAATGCAAACTTAGGTATTTATAGACCACGGATGTTTGGACACCAAGGAATTTCCGAAATCAAAAATATTTTCAAGATATGCAATGAATGCCAAAATAGGTTTTCTGAATTCCAATAAATGCTTGTCCAAAATTTCTGAAATCTCTCAATAAAAAATCTCCAATTAGTAAATGCACATTACTAATTTATATTCTTTAGAGATTTGCATTTAATTGATGGTAATCAAAGCATATAAAACCAAAAACCTTAATTTAAAGATTCTTAATTTATTTCGGCACAGGATATCCTTGAGTACTAAGGAATATCTTTGAACAATAAATGATAAGAGTTATTGTACGTGTTCAAAGTATGTTGACATCTTTTCTCTGTAAATCCTTATTCATATTTACATGGATTTACATTCTTGTAATCGGTTATACCACACTTCCAAACAAGTTTAGAACTGGTTGACCTATATTCCAAGATAACTATGTGATTGATCAAATATCAAATCACATTCATGGGTTCAATCGGTTCTACCAATCACTAGGATCGGTTATACCTCAATATCAAATACTTGTGATCGATCACACAAGTTACCAGGATCGGTTACATGAGTTACCAGGATCGGTTACCATATTCCCATGGTATTGCTTGTGATCTGTCACACCAGTTACCATATTCCCATGGTATTGCTTGTGATCTGTCACACCAGTTACCATATTCCCATGGTATTGCTTGTGATCTGTCACACCAGTTACC
>JAJJMB010005585.1:2091611-2129956 GCA_023531105.1 Papaver atlanticum | reverse complement strand
TTACCATATTCCCATGGTATTGCTTGTGATCTGTCACACCAGTTACCTAGACTGGTTACCAATTATAAGGATCGATTACACAATACTCTGTGATCGGTTACACCAATTACTAGGATCGGTTACACCAATTAATAGGATTGGTCACACCAATTACAAATATCGATCATACCATCTCATGGTGATTACTTAGGATCGGTTACACCAATTAATAAAAACAAGTCATACCAAATCATAAGTCACGCATTGTGATTAGTTATTCCAAGATACATAACCAAGGTTAAGATCGGTTCTACCATCTCACACATATTGGTCATCCAAAGATTTGTAATGAATAGCCGAACCAATAAGCCTAATGATTTCCCTTTCGATTCATAAAACAAGTTCATGAATGTACTTCCTTTAAACAAATGTAAAATATTATTTCCTAGGATGAAATCTTCACCATAACCCATTCACATAATCATAACAGTATATACAAGATTATGTCGATGTCATATCTACGAAGTTCAAAAGATAAGCGTTATACTTCATAGGCTAATTCCCTAATACTATGATCATACAAATATGACCATGTCACATCACTAGAGTAGCATATAATATGCACAGTATATACAACTTCGCAGTTATGTTTTCAATATAGCACGACTTGAAAGATACGTTAGGAATGAAACAGTTCAAGTCAATATTACTAACCTCAAAAGGAAGGATGATGTCGTCGTTGTAGTTCGTTACTTCTTCACATTCTTCAGGTATTCGGAGTAATACTTGTATGTCTCAACATTCCTAGACTTTCTAGTCTAACCTAAACAAAGTTGGCTCTAGTATATAATCAAGCGACTTTAGATGAGTTTTGACACACTAAAATATGACAACCAAACTTGACATACCAACGCTTGGTGAATTCAACCGAGCTATGCTCTAGCAACTTTTCTATCCTTGAGACTATTGTCGCATAACTAATTAGACTAGCTTGCATTGACAAGAATTTCGAGTCGAGAACTAATTATTTAGTTTACGAATTTCTCGAAATATAATGACCAAGCTTAATGAAAATTTATTCATACTTGATAAAATTTTGGTGGAGAACAATTTATTGTTCGGAACCAAATCATGATTCAAGTTTATCATTTCAAAATAGCCTGGAACAGTGATATGTGTCATTGATGTTATTCAGGAATGTTTCAAATTTATTTAGAGAAATATAGAACTACTATATTCGGAATACAAGACAGTGTTATCAGTCTTACAAACTTAAAAAACTATTATATGTCTGAAGCCGTATTACATGTATTCGTACATGTAGTGGAGTAGCTATATATCGACTTTAAGATTTATGTGATATACATATTCATATGTACATCATGGGAAAATCTTTTTATTTCGTGATCCGAATCGGTATGCATATTCCTTAGGATGCACATGGGCCGGTATGGTCCGGGTTATGTATGAACCCGGTACCTGTACCTGGAGTTGACCGGTACCTCATTTTAAGGACCGGTACCTGGACCTGGACTTGTACCTGTACCAGATATACCACCCGGTTCTAGTCCGGTACCGGGTCTTTCCCTCTAACTAGTTCTAGACTTTTCACGTTAATTTTCTAAGTTTGGGACTTTCGTTTTTCATGGTGGAGAGATACAACGGTAATAAGTGTTTTTTGTTTTCATTCTGTACAGATCAAAATTGTAGAGAGAAAAAAAAATCTTATAACAAAATAGCACAAAACCTAGAACAAAACTTAGAACAAAAATAGTTATAGAGGTTTTAGGGATATTCAGAAATTTTATCCATTAATGACTGGAAATAAGGTAAAACAAGTAATGGGTTTTCAGAAATCATCTTCTCCAACAACATCAAAAGTAGAAGAAAGAACAACACCAAAACGTACACATTTATCACCTAGTAGTTCAACAACAACAACAATTGAAGAACAAAAGGAAACAATTATAGAACAAAGTCAAATTGATTCATCATTATCCATCGTTATCAATCTTATACCCTGATTCATGTCAAACCAAAGGAATCTTCCTACCAGACCTTCAATTTCATCTTCCAAGTCTTTTTTGAATTCCTCTTATGAAACCCTAAACTTCTGATTTATCGTCAAATCAACTTCGTATCATCAATTAATGACAACCATTTGCTCTACATCTATCAGTAACTATACAATTTCTATCGATTTTGTCCAATATAAAAAATCCATCTAAAAACCCTAATCTGATAAATCTTCTAATTTTAGGGCTGAGTTTGAAGTGTATTCATCTTCTAGTTTTAAGACATCAATTCTATAATAGAAAAGATCTGATTTTGATGTTGATTCATCTTCTAATTTTAAGACTTTGTGTGTGAGACAGTGAGAGGGATGAAGGAGAAGAAGAGAAGTGACAGTGTCTACGACGTGAGAGAGTAAATATTTATATCTAAACCTAATATTAATGGTTAAGATTAAATTTAACCTTAAGATGAACGTCAAGAATTTGATTAAATCAAAAGTATAAGATTAACCGGTTATTTGGTCCGGTACAGGTCGGGAATCCTTAGGAGCTGAGTACCTGTACAGGTCTACACCGGTTCTCATATTTCATTCTCGGTCCCTGTACAGCCTATACCGGTTCCGGTTAAGTTCTGGCCCGGGTTTTCCGGTTCTGGTCTGGCACTCCGGTTCTTGTGCAGCCTTATATGCAAACCATTTTAGAATTGGGGTAAGGGAACCAGGTGTTTTGGGGTAAAAACTGATTCTGCTGTTTTTGGTAAATTTGGGTGTGTTGATGAGAAACGAATTCAAACCCTAAACAAATGCACTGCACGGGAGTACTTTTAGAATCGAGAGATCAATCTGTAAGACTCTGGCCTAAACCAAGAAATGGCCGTTCCAGATTCAATTCGGTCACAAAGTGAAGGAGAAGGGTTGATCTTAGGGAGGGAAGCGAAGAAGGTGTTTGAGATCAGAATGTTGAATTATGAAGGTGTGGTTGTTTTATGACTTGTATGAGAATGTAGAATTGGCTTGCAGAATGTAAGCTATCAGTTCACGGTGTTTTTTGGATACTTGTGTTGATAACACTTGTGTGTTGTCGAAATAGGTTAAAATCCTATTTATACAAGTCATGTTCGAGCACCTCTTGATCTCTTAGGAAGTGGAGGTGATTAAGCAGTGGATAAGTGGGGTTGTGTAAAAAGTGGTGATCACCACGTTTCCATAACGAGGTAAAACTGGTCACACTTTCACCAACTACTCTCATTGATGTTAACCGTCCGTTCTTTCCTAACACGTTCTCGTAATGGGCGCGTTGCACGCCGCACGCTGTAAACTGCCAGACCAATACCCCAGTGAGCATCCCCCAGTTTGTGACATGTTTGATGTCTCGAGTAAGTGGGCCAAGTCGTGAGACTCGCTGCTAAAAGTAGCACATAGTGCTTTTAGGTCAAATAATAAACTATTTGTGAAATCAATATTTATGAAGCATCGTTTATAATTGATGTGTATAAAGCATTTTTGTTTTAAAGATCGTCTGAGTTAGTCGCAGATCTTAATGTCTTAAAAAGAGCATGACCAACCATTTTCAGGGAGTTGGTAGGATCCACGCGTGCATCCCAGGGGTTGGATGGTCGGTCCCTATAAGAGAGTGGCAGCTGGTGGCCATTCTAACATCCTATCGGTCGATCCAGATTAGATCTGGGCCAGTTAAATTGGCTAGCCAAGTTGAGTGGCTGAGATGATTTGCGGCAGTTGATTGCTTCCATTGGATTATGCAAACAATGCGACTAGCCTCTTTTGGGTGATCGTTCGGAGGCCACATGAGCAAGTCGTGGCTTGGCTGATCGCTCCTCATGGAAGAGGGGTGGTCGGTGATCACAATGTCACCCTGTTGGCCATTTGAGATTAAATCTAAGCCATCTGACTAGGCTAGCGAAGTTGGACGGATGAGATGATTTGCGGAAGTTGTACATTGCCGCTGATTGAATTTTAGGGTTTAAAGCCGTGTGGCCAACCTACCTTTGACCAAACGGTTTGGGGTGTTTGTCACTGATTTGGACAAGTCGATTGAGTACACATAAAGATGGGTTGCCGACGAGCTTGCCAGCATCTCATTGGCCGCCTGAAATTGGATCTAGGTCGTCCGACTAGGCTGGCGAAGATGGACGTCCGTGATCGATTTGTGGCAGTTGTGTAATGCCGCTGACTCAATTTAGGGTTTAAAGAGCGCACGATCGCCCTACTTTGGGCAAACGGTTTGACGCGCTCTTGGATTGATATGTGTAGTTCGATCAACCAGGTATGGAGCTGGGTCGCCGGTGAACGCGTCAGCACCTCCTTGATCACTCGAAGGAATATCTAAGCCGTCCAACTATGCTAGATAAGTTGGGCGGTCGTGATGTTTTTGAAACCGTTTTTGCCGGTCTTAGCTCGTTTGAGCTCATCTTTCAACAGCGCGATCACCCATATTAGGGTTAGCGTTCAAAGGCGTTGCGGGTGTACTAGATGGAATCCGATCGGTTGGGATGTTAGTGGGCCCACCGGTGGTCATCATGATGATCGCCTAGTTCCGCTAGGAGTAGGCTAGGCCTGTTGAATTGTGTGGCCAAATCGTGTGGCCGTGATCGTTTTTTAAGACCGATATGGACAGTCTAGATTTTCCTTGAGGAATTTAAACGCCTTCGATCGCGCTAACTTTTAATTAAAAAGTGTAAACACGCTGATCTCTTTATCAGAGAGTGGTGTAGCCTACGCGAGTGTTTTCATACAGGTCTATATACTGACATTTCGGGAGATTCATGCTACTCCGCTGCGAGTGAACATTAATCGTCATGTCATGCCAATATTGAGAGTTCGGCTGGGAACATAGCATAGGAAAATACCAGGCAGGTCATGCATTAGTGAATAATGCAATAGGTTAAAATTTACAGAATATCTGGGATTGTTGCTTCACGCACCATTTTGGATAAATTTCATAAATATGTTGAATTGCTCAATACATATGTAAGTAAAGAGGTCTGGACACTCATTACTTTTGAATGGCTCAGTCTCTTTGCAGAATGACGGCGCATTAAATACAGGGTTTTACGATTTTAGCCCTAAACTAAAAACCACCATCAACATTAAGTCCCCTGCTTAGCACGTAATAGTGACACTATTGTGGGGGTAAGTACTAGATGGTGATAGTTGAAGAGATAAATAATCAAGTTAAAAGTGAATAAAAGTTACCAGGGAAGCGACAGCTATCTCGAAACAGTAACTCAGGATGCCAGACCACGATTGTACCTCTCGGGTATGCTGATTACGGTCCAGCCATACTAGAGAGCACGTTCTGTTAGGGTTTCGAGTCTAACAGTCTTCTCCCGGCTTTAACTAGGGTTTCAACAAGAAGCACGACTTGGTTGGCATTGAATCCTTGTCCATGGGATAAGTCCTATTGAGATTGTTCAACGTCTGCCTCTTCTTAAGGTTTCTGCAGCATATATACATATGCAGGTGAAATTAGACCATCCTTCTCGATTTGGAATAAGACTCTCTTACTGAATCCCCATCCTTTTCATCATGTCAGACAGAAGTGGGTCATCTTCTTCGTCTTGGTCAGATCTTTCTACCAAACGCGGGCGGCTTGTATCCAGAGTATGACTTTAAACATCTCCTGATTCTGAAGTGGTAACTCTTCCTTTTCTTTTGACGTCTAATCATCTTTTTTTTTAGAGTGGACGAATCACTGAGTCTCGTGACAATTCCCCTGTCTGAATCCTCCTAGTCAAGAGATCATACCGGTATACTTTTTCACTGGTGAACAGGTATTCATTTGCCATGACCCGTAAGTAATAAATTTTTTTTTTTTGTAGAGGTACCCGGTTGGAACATGTGTAATAGTGGTTGACGATGATGATCTGACCACTCCTCTTCCTTCAAATTCAAACACGCCTACTGGTGAAGACCTGGAAGACACTGACTTGGGTGTCTTCTCCTACGAGTACCCCAATGCAGTTTTGCCATTTGATATTCACATGAAGTGTTTATCTTCCAGTTACCGGACTGTTGGTGAATTCCTGGTACGGAAGGAGTTTGTGCCCTTGTACACGAAAATATGGAAGAAGTACGGCCACATCGCTATGATAGACGCATTTATGTGTCTATTTTCATCTCTTTTATGTATAGTGTTAGTACCCATTTTTGCACTAATTTTGGTATTTTATCCCTTGTAGGTGTATTTTGGAAAAATAGGCTTTTGCGGCGAAATTGGCTCGAAAAGTTGTTAAAGGCTCCTGGGAGGACATTTGCTATTCGGACTCTCATTTTGGATAAGGGGTAACCCATTTCCAAGCAGCTGCTAAGCACAGACCGGGACTGGATAGGGGGAGGTCACATTTCTTCACCTTTTCAAAAACAAAAAAATGGCGGGAATTCGTTTCTTTTTACTGACGGATTTGTGGATGGATTGTTGATCGATTTTTATGGAGATTAAAGGGCTGAATTTGATTGGGTTTGTTCCTGTGGACCTAACAGGCAAGGTAAGGGTGTTGGAATGGATCCAAAGTGGCTAGAACTCGAATTGGAAGCGAAAACTTGCCAAAAATATCACGGTTTATTTTGGGCAAGTTTCTTGGTTTATTTTTGGAAAACTTACGTGAAGAAGAGGAAGGAAACTCTTCTTAAAGACTTGTTTCTATCAAGGGAGGAGTTTGGACAGCTTGGATTGACTGAGTACACGTGAAACAGAAATCAAAAGGGAAATATCGCAACTTGCTGTGGAGGAAAAAAACCAAGGTTATTCTCGAATTTTCTTTGCTCTACTATGTATAAAAGGGTTGGTTAGAGTCCTAGGAAGAAAAGGAAGAAGTTAGGGGAAGTTTAGAGCCTTAGAGAAGCTAGAAAAATCATTGGAAGAAAACACGTTTCTGCTGGTGCAAACTGTTGCCGGAGAAGACGAAGAACATAAATAGCAGAAAAAGAAAGTCGCAGATTCTGTGACCGTAACTTTCAAATTTTAAACCTTTTGTAACAATTTTTCCAACAGTTATCTTCGGTTCGCAACGGTTTCTCTGTAGAAATAGGTTCTGTAACAATTATATTAGTTACAGAACCCGCTGTTTAGAACTTTTCACTCTTTTAATCAACTTTTGAACACCAAAGATGTATTTTGAGCAAGAGATTAATATGAGGAGCTAAACCCCTTATCCGAGGCGACGGAGGAAGCCATTGTTCCATGAAAAGTGGTATAATTCTATTTTTATTATTTATTACAATTATTTTACATGATTTTTTGCATAGAACTTAAAAGAAAAATTGGTTTTTATTGAGTAGTTGTGAAGTGTTTTGATGGGACATGCTTGGTTTTAATACTTTTGATGTTTCATGCTTCGTGCTTACAATTATTACTTCAAGAACCAAATTAGAGGCAAATATTAGAGTCAACTTAAAGAAAAATATTGCATGAATATTGATTAGAATTTATCAAATAATTGGTCAATGGTGGAATCCAAAGTCTCGGTGTTTTTTTTATAATTTGATACAATTTTATTTTAGTTAATTTGAGTCTAAAAGAATCCTTCACAAGTTCGAGCATCGAACCTTTTCACCACTATTTTTACTATAATTAAAACTCACATCACGCTACCAGGAATGTAGTGCGACATTGTTCGTCGTCTTTGGTCACTACGGTGAACTGTCTTCTGCCCATGGTTACGGAGATGGAAAGTACATCCATCTGTGATGTCGCTGAATCAACCGTTGAAAAGTGGGAGAACATGGTATCTACATGTGATTCCATGAAGTTCAACGTGAGCTGGTTGCGGCAGCGCATTGATATTATCAAAGTTAATCAAGCTGGTATCATCGCCAATGTTGTTCCTACTGCAAAATCTATATTGGAAGAGGAAAAGGCCTTGGCTACGGAATATGAGAAGGTGGAACAGGCGATCCAAAATTTGAAGAGTAGGACTAAAAGGTATCAGGATAGGCTGAAAATGATGCTTTCAAGGACCTACAACTTGTTGGATGGCCTTTTCTTAGCCATACTTATTTTTTATTTGTTTGAATAAGTAGGCATGAGAACGTTTGATCGTTCTCCTTTTGTTTTAGGTCTTGAATATTGTTTTTGGAAAATGAATTGCATTGGGTTTTGGTAAACGAATGGAGTTTACAGTAATATGCTTTAACTAATGAAGAACTTGATAACTCATATATGAGAAGAACAAAAAATGCCTGATTGCCGTGTCGTGAGGCAGCGAGGGATGGAATAATAGTCAGGCGTAGTATGCCTTGAGCCACTTTCCATTGATGACTGCTTCTAATTTTCCTCTATCCTCTTTGACGATCTTGTAGTAGCCACTGTTATAAGCCTTGGTGATCATGTAGGGACCTTCCCATTTTGGAGAAAACTTTGGTGCGGACATGTCTTGCTGAATGTGCTTAACAGTCTTTAACATAAGATCTCCCATTTTAAAAACTTGTGGTTTTACAGCTTTATCGTACGCTCTGGAGATCCTATTTCTGTACGCTTGAGCGTGTTCTTCCGCTTTAACTCTCCTGGAGTCCAGAGTATCTAACTCCGCAATTATGGAACTCGATGCTTCAGCCTCATTCCATTGGACTCCGCTTGCTACTGCAATCCTAGCTGATGGGATTTTAATCTCTACTGGGAGAATTGCGTCTGCGCCATAGACAAGCGAATAAGGAGAAACGCCAGTAGAGCTCCTAGGCGCCGCTCGATATGCCCACAGTGCCATTGGCAGTTGTTCATGCCACGTCCTGGGATTATCGTGCACTGTTCGACTGAGGATTCGAATCAGAGTTTTGTTGGTGCTTTCAGCTTGTCCATTCCCCTGAGGGTAATAAGGAGTGGAGAAGACTTGCTTAATTCCGTATTCCTCGAGCAATTCTTGTACTTGCTTGTTAGCAAAGGGAGTACCGTTATCAGTAATGATGTATTTAGGAACACCAAACCGACAGATGATGTACTCCTTAATAAATGCTACGATTGTCGCCCCTGTGGTTCCCCAAAGAGGAATAGCTTTAACCCATTTGGTAAAGTATTCCGTCGCGGTTATGATATACTCATGCTGTTTTGATGATGGTGGATTGATTTTCCCAACAATATCAAGTCCCCAGCTGTAGAAAGGCCATGGACTACTCACTGAATGAAGCGGGGTGCAAGGCACGTGGATGAGATTTCCGTGGGTCTGACATTTATGGCATTTCTGAACGAATGCTGCTGCGTCATCCTCCATAGTTGGCCAGTAATACTTTTCGTGTACTTGGAGGAACAACTTCTTCTTTCCTTGGTGTTCGCCTTAATGCGTCTCCCTTAACATAGTCATGATTTCATATTTTGCCAAACATCGTAGCAAATTGCCTCCAAAACTCTTGCGGTATAGGATTCCTTCATGGAATACGAATCTTTTGGCTTTTTGCTTCATCTTGGCCGCATCCTTCCTGTTGGCAGGTAGCACACTATCACGAAGATAGTTGATGTATGGTTCTCGCCATTCCCCAGCATAGCCAACATGAAAGACTTCTAATTGATGTTGTGGTGCTTGACAACTAGAGCAAAAACCTTGGAGTGATCGGGATTGGGTCTCCATATCCGGCCAGTAGTAGCCAAGGCGTTGAAGATGTCGGTAAAGAGTCACCACTAGTTTTTGTCCACAGATCTCGCCGTGAATACGATTAAGTTGTAGCTGTGCTTCTTCGTCTCTGAGACATCTTGACAGGGATCCATCTGGGTTTCGGCGGTATAGCACTCCGTGGAGCATGAAGAAGTTTTGTAGGATTTTGAGACTAACCTTTCCCTGGGAAAGTGAACTATTAAGTTCTTGAATAATCGGAGTTCTCTAATCGCTAGCTTCAGTATCTTTGGACTGTAAAAGCCACGGTCCGCCTCCTCACTGTCAATGTTTCTTCCAGGCCTTCGAATTGCAGTTTTGAGGATAATGTAGCTAAGCAATCGGTGTGTTTGTTGTTATTGCGGCCGATATGAGTTATAGTTGCATCAACAAAGTAGTTTAATAGCTTTTGCGCCTTAGATCTATAGGGGGCAGTGTTACCTCTTTGAGTGAGTATACTCCAATCATCTGATTGACCGGTAGTTTAGAGCCGCCTCTTACTTCTAGATATGTGGCTCCTGCTTGTTTGGATAGCAACGATCCTATGAGGAAAGCTTCGTATTCTACTGAATTGTTGGTGCACTGAAAGTCCAGCTTGAAAGAATACGAAAAGACTTCACCAGTTGGAGACACTAGAACTACACCTGCTCCTCCGATATTACTGCTAGGGGTAGCAGATCCATCGAAATACAGTAGCCACGCTTTCTCTTTGACGAAAGAGATTTCTGGAAACTCCCCAGGGAGATCTTCGTGCAGTGCAGTGGTACCTTCTCCCGGGAATGCTGCTAGTAGATATGCTACTGCTTGTCCTTTTATAGCCCGCGGAGGGGTGCATGTTATATCGATCTCCGATATTTGGAGTAACCATTTAGCCGGCCTGCCTATCAAGGCCGGTTTTGAGAGCAAGAATTTGACGGGATCAGCTTTAGCTATTAGCACTACTTTGTTTGACAGCAGATAGTGTCTGAATTTTTGAATAGCGTGAATTAGAGCTAGACACGCCTTTTCCGCCTTGGGATACCTGAGTTCAGCATCTCTTAAAGTACGACTTAAGTAGTATATAGGGTGTTCAATCCCTTCATCATCTTCTTGAGCAACGAGGGCACCAACAGCAGCATCGCTGGAAGCAGTGTAGAGGCACAACGGTCTCCCTTATATGGGAGATTTCATAATGGCCTGTGATGACAATATTTGCTGAATCTTCCGAAAGGCTTCCTGTTGCTGCGTGGCCCAAACAAAGCTTACTCCCTTTTTCAGCAAGGGGGTGAATGAAGCGATAATCTGGGCTAATCCAGGTATAAAACACCGAATATAGTTTATCTTGCCCATGAAGCTCTGGAGTTCTTTCACAGTTTGCGGAGGAGGCATCGTGAGGATGGCTTAAGTCTTGGCTGGGTCTACCTTGATTCCTTTAGCAGTTACTTGAAATCCCAGAAATTTGCCAGAAGAGACCCCAAAAGCACATTTCAAAGGGTTCATCTTTAGTTTGTATTCACGGCACCTTTCGAACACTTGCTGCAAAACGTCTGTGTGAGCCGCTCGAGTTTTTGATTTGACTACTATGTAATCTACATAATCTTCAACTTGCTTGTGCATCATGTCATGAAAGATCGTGGTCATGGCGCGTTGATAGGTAGCACCAGCATTTTTTAAACCAAAGGGCATCACAGTATAATAAAAGTTTCTGAGAGGGGTTCGAAAAGCTGTCTTACTTGCGTCATGCTCATACATCTTTATCTGGTTGTAGCCGCTGTATCCATCCATGAAGGAGAACATGCCATGCCACAGGTAGCGTCTACTAGCATGTCGATGTTAGGAAGGGTAAAATCGTCTTTGGGGCAGCATTTGTTCAGATCTCTGAAATCAACGCAACACCTAATTTGACCGTTCTTCTTCTTTACGGGAACCACGTTGGCTAACCAGGTAGGATGATGAATGGGCTTGATAAAACCTACGGCCAGTAGCTTCTGAATCTCAATCTTGATTTGTTCCTCCATATCATGTCTGAACTGCCTTGGAGATTGTTTGACTGGCCTGGATCCAGGTATTATATGTAGATGATGAGTGACCAATTTTTCGTCTAAACCGGGCATTTCCTCATATGTCCATGCGAATATGTCTTGATGCTTCTTAAGAAGATTCACAAGTTTTGTGCGTTCATCTGCACATAGAACCGAATTGATGGAGATAGGCCTTGGAGAGTCTTCATCCCCGATGTTGATGCCAGCCGGTCTTCCTCTTCGATCGACTCCCACGTGGGGAGTGGAGTACAGTAAACCTTGCTTGATGAATCTCGTGAACTTTCCTTTGGCTTAAACAGTTCTATGCCATAGATTGGTGCATAAGGAGACAATGACGCTGGAATGCGAACAACTTATTCATTCAGCATATTTTTCAGGCATTGGTGATACGTTGAGGGGATGATCTTATTATCATGAAGCCATGGTCTTCCCAGTATCATGTGGTAGTCTGGCTCTTTCTCAATTATTTCGAATTTTACCTTCGACTGGACAGGTCCTACTGATAGATTCAGATTGATGTACCCGTACGTGCTGGTTTGGTTTCCTTCGAAATATGTCATCATGGTAGGCTACCGCACGACTTTGTTTGGTCGAACCTTGGCTGTCTTGAGAGTCTTAAGAGTAATAACATTCGAGGACGCCCCCGTATCGATGAGAGCTTTTTTGAATTCTGAATCTTTGATGCGTGCAGTAACATGTAGGGATCTGTTATGGCCCTCCTCTGCCATCATATCTTCTTTAGTAAACGTAACATTGTTCACGGACATCTCTGGTGTTTTTAAGATTTCTGGATGCGAAGGAGCAAAACGCGTATCCAGAGCTATCTGATTAATTGCAGCAAATGTCTCCGCTCGCTGATCCTTTGAGAGGTGTAGAAGTTCACATAAACTTTCTACTAGAGAAGTTGTTTCCTGGTCAACCGGCCTCTGGTTGGTAGTAAAAATGTTGACTTGAGGACGATCATCGTTTGAGGGGTTAGTTCTCAGTGCTAGAATTTCTGGAGCAGGGTAACCGCCCAAATCTGATGTCAACCTTACAAGAAAATTGAGTATAATGTTTATCGTCTCTTTCATCATATCCATATTCCTTGTGTGGATCTCCTGCACTAGCACCAACTCGACCAAGGTTGGAATTTCTCCATTGGCAGTGCGATCAGATATAGCGTTGAGAGGAAAAACATCACCATTTGCAAGATTCTTACCGGCGTTTTGAGTTTTTGAATTAGTCCTAAGACCAACCATCTTTGTGAAAATTGGGATTGCAACCGAGAGATTAATCCTCCACTGTGGTCGCCAGTTGTTTTGGGGTAAAAACTGATTCTACTGTTTTTGGTAAATTTGGGTGTGTTGATGAGAAACGAATTCAAACCCTAAACAAATGCATTGAACGAGAGTAATTTTAGAATCGAGAGATCATTCTATAAGACTCTGGCCTAAACCAAGAAATGGCCGTTCCAGGTTCAATTCGGTCACAAAGTGAAGGAGAAAGGTTGATTTTAGGGAGGGAAGCGATGAAGGTGTTTACGATCCGAATGTTGAATTATGAAGGTGTGGCTGTTTTATGACTTGTATCAAAATGTAGAACTGGCTTGCAGAATGTAAGCTATCAGTTCCCGGTGTTTTATGGATACTTGTGTTGATAACACTTGTGTGTTGTCGAAATAGGTTGAAATCCTATTTATACAAGTCATGTTCGAGCACCCCTTGATCTCTTAGGAAGTGGAGGTGATTAAGCAGTGGATAAGTGGGGTTGTGTAAAAAGTGGTGATCACCACGTTTCCATTACGAGGTAAAACTGGTCACATTTTCACCCTCTACTCTCATTGCTGTTAACCGTCCGTTCTTTCCTAACAAGTTCTCGTAATGGGGGCGTTGCACGCCGCACACTGTAAACCGCCAGACCAATAACCCAGTGAGCATCCCCCAGTTTGTGACATGTTTGATATCTCGAGTAAGTGGGTCAAGTCGTGAGACTCGCCGCTAAAAGCAGCACATAGTGCTTTTAGGTAAAATAATAAACTATTTGTGAAATCAATATTTATGAAGCATCTTTATAATTGATGTGTATAAAGCATTGTTGTTTTAAATATCATCTGAGTTAGTCGCAGATCTTAATGTCTTAAAATGTGCATGACCAGCCATTTTCAGGGAGTTGGTAGGAGCCACGCGCTCATCCCATGGGTTGGCTGGTCGGTCCTTATGAGAGAGTAGCAGCTGGTGGCCATTCTAACATCCTATTGGTCGATCCATATTAGATCTAGGCCGGTTAAATTGGCTAGCCAAGTTGAGTGGCTGAGATGATTTGCGGTAGTTGATGGCTGCCGTTGGATTATGCAAACAGTGCGACTAGCCTCTTTTGGGGGATCGTTCGGAGGCCACATGAGCAAGCCGTGGCTTGGCCGATCGCTCCTCATGGAAAAGGGGTGGCCAGTGATCACAGTGTCACCCAGTTGGCCATTTGAGATTAAATCTAAGCCATCTGACTAGGCTAGCGAAGTTGGACGGATGAGATGATTTGCGGCAGTTGTACATTGCCGCTGATTGAATTTTAGGGTTTAAAGCCGTGTGGCCAACTTACCTTTGGCCAAACGGTTTGGGGTGTTTGTTACTGATTTGGACAAGTCGACTGAGTACACATAAAGATGGGTTGTCGACGAGCTTGCCAGCATCTCATTAGCCGCCTGAAATTGGATCTAGGTCGTCCGACTAGGCTGGCGAAGATGGACGTTCGTGATCGATTTGTGGCAGTTGTGTAATGCCGCTGACTCAATTTAGGGTTTAAAGAGCGCGCGATCGCCCTACTTTGGGCAAACGGTTTGACGCGCTCTTGGATTGCTATGTGCAGTTCGATCAACCAGGTATGGAGCTGGGTCGGCGGTGAACGCGTCAGCACCTCCATGATCATTCGAAGGAATATCTAATCCGTCCAACTAGGCTAGCTAAGTTGGGCGGTCGTGATGTGTTTGAAACTGTTTTTGCCGGTCTTAGCTCGTTTGAGCGCATCTTTCAACAGCGCGATCACCCATGTTAGGGTTAGCGTTCAAAGGCGTTGCGGGTGTACTAGATGGAATCCGATCGGTTGGGAAGTTAGTGGGCCCACCGGTGGTCATCATGATGATCGCCTAGTTCCGCTAGGAGTAGGCTAGGCTTGTTGAATTGTGTGGCCAAATCGTGTGGCCGTGATCATTTTTTAAGACCGATATGGACAGTCTAGATTTTCCTTGAGGAATTTATACGCGTTCGATCGCGCTAACTTTTAATTAAAAAGTGTGTAAACACGCTGATCTCTTTATCAGATAGTGGTGTAGCCTACGCGAGTGTTTTCATACAGGTCTATATACTGACATTTCGGGAGATTCATGCTACTCCGCTGCGAGTGAACATTAATCGTCATGTCATGCCAATATTGAGAGTTCGGCTTGGAACATAGCATAGGAAAATACCAGGAAGGTCATGCATTAGTGAATAATGCAATAGGTTAAAATTTACAGAATATCTGGGATTGTTGCTTCACTCACCATTCTGGATAAATTTCATAAATATGTTGAATTGCTCAATACATATGTAAGTAAAGAGGTCTGGACACTCATTACTTTTGAATGGCCCGGTCTCTTTGCAGAATGACGGCGCATTAAATACAGGGTTTTACGATTTTAGCCCTGAACTAAAAACCACCATCAACACCAGGTTAAAATAATCAAACCAATATGCAATCCAAAACAGTTATATGTTCTAGAACCAGTTTAGTACCCAAATCGGTACGTTAACTGAAAAAGTTCTGTGAACTCCGGAACCGGTTAAAAAGTCTTAAGTTTGCAAACCGGTACGTGAACTGAAAAAGTTCTGTCAACTCCGGAACTTTGAGTTACACCTAGGTTTGTAAACCAGTACGTGAGCTACAAAAGTTCTGTCAACCCCGGAACTCGGTCATTGCATATAAGTTTGCAAACCAGTTGCGTACTGTGACTCAGACGACTCGCGAACGATTCAAGTAATTATACCTTGTACATTTACCAACTATGTCAATTATGATTTAATTACAATTTAAATTATTTCTATGAAATGATTTGCATTTGATCAATTCTCTAATTAACACTAGACTCATTTGATCACATGATTGTGACTCAAAATTAATGTCTTAGTTAACATGAAAATGAGTGTTAAGCTTTGTTAGAGCACTGCTCGGTCGAACTTGGAAGCGTTGCTATCTCAAGCTTGTTTGTCAAGTTTAGTTGTCATAACTATAAGTCTTGATTTCTAGTCTACTTATAGCTATGTCTCGGATTAGGATAGAATGTGTAGTTGAGCTTTAAACTTAAAGGCGTTCATCGATTGAAGACGAAGAACTACTAAGGGGATCTTGTGTATCTTCATCAACAAAAGGTATGTGGATACTTGAACTCATCTATCACTCAGAAGTCTATTTCTATTTTATCTCCTATTAAGACAAAAGTCGTATAGCTATATAGACTTCACTTTATACACATTTGATATTTCGAGCTGAGTTTAACTCGCTTACATATTTCTAGAAATATGTATTGGTAAGCTTTCGCTTTAACCAAGCTCATCTTTATTCTTGACGAAGGTCAAAAGATGATCATGTGAAAATCGCCTGGTAACATCTTACATGATTTGTGTGAGACGGTCATTTGATGTAGACTCGGAATGTTTCATATTGACCTTTTGATCACTTGAAAATTGCTTTAAAGCTAATAGTTTGTGTGAGACATCTATTCCCGTCTTCTAAGAATGTTTCAATGATTAAGATGGAATTTAGAACAATTAACCATTGATCTGATATAAAACAATATGCGTACTTGTATGCTAACTGTTGCAAGTTATTCCAAGACCGGGAACCATAGTATGCATACCCGTATGCGTACTGGTTTAACAGTTGAATTCCGAGAACTTATTATGCATACCCGTATGCGTACTGGCGAACAGTTCAAGTCCGGGAATTCAAATGAGTTTGGTCGTGAACGACATTATGCGTACCCGTTCGCATACTGGCGGACAGACCAAGCCCGGAACTCTAACTATGCGTACCCGTTTGCATACTTGAGTGGGTTAAGTTCTAAAATCGGTTTATTCGTGAACAAATACATTTATAAAATAAGTAATGCAATCTTTTGCAAACCGTGGCTATAATGTTCATGAATTGATTCGAGTGAATCAAAATCGATTTTGCTTAAATTGTGTCTTGTATACTTCTATGGGAATATAAATAATTGAACAACTCCATAACTAGTTTTATTTGAGTCATTTGAACTAGTTGTGATTAAGATGAACAAGGTTGATATAAAAGTGTTCATATGGCTAACTTCGGTGAACTATTGTTGATCCAACCAAGTGTACACGTTTAAGTACGGTTACCCATATCTAAATGAAGGAACATTTCATTTGTATGTAACAAGCTAAGTTTGATCTAACGATTGAAAGATATTAGCTTGAATCTAATCAGGTTTTCATCTAACGGTGAATATTGAATGCTTTGTTACCAAGGTAGCATTGATTGCAAACCCGGATTTGAAGACTATATAAGGGAGAACTCTAGCAACTGGGAAACCTAATCCCCACACCTCCTGTGTGATACTAGTTGCGACTAGAGTCGATTCTCCTTTAACCTAGGTTTTTCTAAAACCATTATAGGTTAACGACTTAAAGACTTCATTAGGATTCTGAAGCCAGACCCAACTATTTTCTTTGTAGTTGCGTGTTCTGATCTTACTTTGTTCTATCGTATTGAGTACTATCTTCTCTAAGATTTGCTCGAGATTCAATCTTCGATAGGTAAGATAAAAAGTAGTCACAAACATCTTCGTCTCATCATTTGTGATTCCACAATATCTTGTTCCGCTTCCAAACGGTTAAGATCATTCTGAGGTGATTGATATTACTAGGATGTTCTTCGGGAATATAAGTCTGGTGTATCAATTGGTTCCTGTTCACCTTGATTTATCAAAAGACGGAACAAAAACTCGTAGGTATTTCTGTGGGAGACATATTTATCTATTCGATAGACTTTTCTATGTGAGACAGATTTGTTTATCAAGTCTCCGACTTTGGGTCGTAACAACTCTTAGTTGTGGGTGATATCATCTAAGGGAATCAAGTGCGTAGATTCCTGTTGGGATTAAGAGGCGTAAGGAACATGAGTGTACCTTAATCAATGTGAGATTGGTTAGGGCTCAACTACATTCCAGTCCGAAGTTAACTTTTAGTAGGCTAGAGTCTGTAGCGGCTTAAAACGGTGTGGTGTTCAAATCTGGACTAGGTCCCGGGGTTTTTCTGCATTTGTGGTTTCCTCGTTAACACAATTTCTGGTGCTTGTGTTATTTCTTTTCCGTATTATATTTGTTTATATAATTAAAATATTATAGGTTGTGCATAGTTCAATCAATTAGATAATCCAACCCTTGGTTGTTGATATAAATTGATTGACACTTGAACATTGATCTTTGGTACCGTTCAAGTTGTTTCTCATAATAATCAGGCTCGCAGATTTCTATCTGTTTGATTTGCTGATTACATTGAGTGGATGTATTTTCCTTGATTGAGTCTGACTGTCTAGTTGATTCTCTTGGAAGTATATTGGAGTTAGTCCATATATATTGCCTAAACGAAACATTGGGTGTGGTTGTTAGACCCCCGCTTTTTCAATCTTTTAAAGTTCAAATCGGCTAGTTTCGGCCAACCATGTTGGACATAGTCTTTATAAACGGTTCGGTTATGGTTTACCTAACCAGAGTTTATATCTTGTATATGTGATTAAGGTTCAAAGCTTTTATCTAACAGTGGATATTTTTTGCTTGGTTCTAAATCTATCTTAGCTTAAACCTAAAGCAACCTAGGCTTTGAAGTCTATATAAGGGGAACTCTTGGCAACTGGGATCTTTGAATCCTAACACTACTTTTTGGTGTGTCCTAGTTGTATCTAGAGTCGTTCTTTCCAGAAACCCTTTTAGGGTTTAACGACTACAAAGACTTCATTGGGATTCGTGAAGCCAGGTCCAGATATCTTTTATCTTGATAACTTGAGTATCCTGATCTTGTTCAATTGTTGATATATCACTTGAACAAGATCTAAAGTAATCATCAAAGTTCTCTTCGTCTCAGACTTTGTTGATTCCGTAAGTTTTATACTTGTGAGGTGAATAATAATCTAGGCTGCACTTCGGGTTACATAAGTCCGGATTTTGAGGATAGCCAGACTTTTTTCAAGTTGCAATCGACTACCATCACCTGGATCTTTTGTTGATCTGATCATCCATTTAGATCGTAAATCAGGAAATCAATTATAGGCTTAATCTGTGGGAGGCAGATTTGGTTCAAAGTCTTCAATTGAGTTGAAGCAACTCTTAGTTTGTGTGAGACCGTCTAAGGGAATTAATTGCGTGGAATCATGCTGGGATCAAGAGGCGTAAGGAGTGTGACTGTACTTGAATCAGTGGGAGACTGAGTTCGGGCTCAGCTACATTCCAGGACAAAGTTAATTGGTAGTAGGCTAGTGTCTGTAGCGGCTTAATACAGTTTGGTGTTCAATCTGGACTAGGTCCCAGGTTTTTCTGCATTTGTGGTTTCCTCTTTAACAAAATTTCTGGTGACTGTGTTATTTCTTTTTCCGCATTATAATGTTTATCTATATAATTGAAATATCACAGGTTGTGCGTTGATCTATCACAGTAGCTAGGTATAACTTGTTTGTTGGATAAGACTTGATTGATCGTTGGATATTGGTCTTTAGTACCATCTAAGAACTCTCTTTGAAGTTAGGTTCACGGATTCAGTTCTGTAAACATTCTAACAACAAGAGAGAGAGATAGAACTCTAGAAACTTTCCTTGATTGAGTTTCTACTCTCGGAGTTGTGTTGAGTTTGTCCATACAAATTGCCTACGAAAAAGTTGGTGGTGTATTTTGGTACCCCAGTGTTTTCACATATGTTTATATGAAGTACATATACGAAACTTATGTTTCGTAATCGAAAGGAAATTAATAGGCGTTTTGGTCCGGTTTACATTGAAGATCAATTGGATGACCAATTCGAACCTAGGTAATATCTTTGGTAGAACCGATCTTGACTTATGTTGAGAATTATGGTAGAACCGATCTTTACCTAGTTTGGGATATGCGGTAGAACCGATCTTGACTTACGTCGAGAGTCTTGGTAGAACCGATCCTTACCTATTTGGGATACATGGTTGAACCGATGTCAACTATTGTAGAGAGTCTTGGTAGAACCGATCCCTACCTATATTGGGATACTTGGTAGAACCGACCCTAGCTTTTTCTGGGAGTCATGGTAGTCACAATCCCTACCTATATTTGAAGACTTGGTATAACCGAAATTAACCTATGTTAGGAGTCATGGCAGAACCGGTCCCAAGAGCAAAACCGATCCTTCATATTCACATATTACTTTACCGTTTTGTGTGAGTTTGGATTAGGGTATGCTAAATAGGAAAGTTATGGATGTCGACATAATTTAGACATGAATTCTTATCTTTTATTGTCCAAAGATATTCCTTGATACTCAAGGTGATCCCAATCTGAAATATTGAGAATCTTTGAATTAAGAATTTTCGATTATATGCTTTTGATTTTCCAACAAATCAAAACATATCTCTTGGAAAATTATATTAGTTAAGTGCTAAACTAATATTAGATATTTTCTAATGAGAGATTTCAGAATTACAGGTTGGATATTAGTTAAGTACTTATTGCATATCTTGAGAATATTTTCGGTTTTGGAATTTCCTTGTTGTCCAAACAACCTTGGTTTATAAATAGTTGAGTTTGCATTTCTTGCAAACTATCCAAAGAGCCAGGTGTTGATAGTGGATTTTTGGAAAGGGCTAAAATCGTAAAATCATGATACTGCATGTTTCTTGCCCGGCTTCAGGAATGTATGTGACAATTCATATTTTATGATCCGTGAACCATTTCACGATCTCTGACTGAGCGAACGTTCCTCTCAGAGCTATGATGAATATGTTTCTCGAAAGGCCTCTCAGCTGAGCTTTTGATGCTTTACACATTTCATCATCACCTCTACATAGAATCAAAATGATTGGGCGGCTCCTAGACATATTGCATGCTAGTATAGAGCCTAACGCCTTCAGGACGTCACGTTGCTCGTTGTTCCCTGACTACGTAGATAGACTGTGTATATAATCTCTTAATGATTGGGCGGCTCCTAGACATATTGTATGCTAGTATAGAGCCTAACGCCTTCAGGACGTCACGCTATTCGTTGTTCCCTGACTATACACCCCCTCAGAACGAGTACGATGCTTCAATTATCTCATATCTCAATTCTGCAAATAGGTTAATTCTAGCGTGTCATTCATCAACTGAATTCCTAGAAAATAAACTATATCTCGTTACTTTGTTTCATGGTTGATCCTCAATTCTTCAATTTTTATTACTCCGTTTCATGAGTTATTCTGAGCTGAATTTCATGAATTAGTAATAAACATTCACCGATTGGGCATCTGGACCACTACCGAGTAAGCCCCAAGAAAATGGTGCGAGTGTACTGAGCAATAATGCACAAACGACCACCCAAACGCACGAACGAGCGTTCAAAAATATGGACGAACGAGGAACCTATGCAAAATAGGAAGGGAAATAATATTAATAAAATAAACAAGAGGCATGGGACCGGGCCCACCGACCGGCCGGTCCCCCTCTTCTGTTACATTATTTTATTTTAACCTATTTTATTATTTTCCTTGTTTGAGCAAACTCCTTCGTTTGAGCAAAACTCCTAGTTTCTCCATATTTTCCTTCAAATGATGAAAAAATAGTAAAACATAGGGAAAGGTGTCACGGGACCGGGCCACCTAGCCGGCCGGCCATGCCCTAGCCGTGACCGGTCCCACACCTTACAATTCCTTATTCTCTCATATTATTATTTCCTTCGTCTCATGAAACTCCCCCGTTTGAGCAAAAACCCTAGTTTTTCAATATTTTCTCATATATTGCTCAAACCAAATGGTCACATGACCGACTAGGCTTCTCACGTCAAAAAATAAAATATTATTATATTAATACTCTCAAAATATTGGTCACACGAGCAAAGTTTTACTTGCTCATTCGAGCAAAATTGAGAGTTTCAGTCAATATCAAACTCTTCTGAAAATCCGAAATATTGCTCAAACGTGCACTAGAAAATACCAAAACTCTCAAGACTGAGACACGGACACTATGGTTACATGGGCATGCCACCTTGACCGACCAAGGTCGTCCCTTAGGCTTGCAAGGATCCGGTCCCACACTCTTTCATAATTTTGACCTAATTAGCTCTCAACAGTTCATATTGGGTCCAAACTCTTTCCAACCAACTTGGAATTTGATCAATCGACCACCAGCTGGTCCCACGACCATTAAGGGCCGGTCCCATGACGCCTTTTCCGATCCTCATCTCTCCATAATTAGGTTTTATCACCTAACGCTTAGACGAGCACTATTTTAATAAATGATTAAACCATCATTTAATCATCCTTTCACCAACTGGTCAACAAAGGACTTTGGTGCATGCTCAATCGAGCACCTGGGAGCTACATGGTCGACCATCATCCCATGTAGCCGGTCCCTCATTCATTCAGTGATTGATTTTCAGTAAGTCATCAATTGATCAACAATTGATCAAAATTAGGGTTTCGAACTGAATGCTCTGCAAATCATAATTCTGAGCAAGTTTAAACACTAATATTTTATGTTGATCCAGCAATCAACATCTTAAATTAATTATATAATATTCGGTCCAGCTACCAATATTTTAATTAATATTTTATTTGGTCATGCTACCAATAATTCATCAAACGAGCAATATTTGCTCAGACGAGGAATATTGATTCAACTATCAATATTCAATAATTCATCAAATGAGCATTTGCTTAGACGAGGAATATTGATTCAACTATCAATATTCAATAATCCATCAGACGAGTAATATTTGCTCAGACAAGGAATATTGATTCAACCATCAATTTTCAGTAATTTATCAAATGAGCAATATTTCCTCAAACGAGGAATATTTGCTCAAACTAGGAATATTGATTTAACTATCAATATTCAGTAATTTTACTCAGACGAGCAATATTTGCTCATAGTATTAATATTGATTCAACTATCAATATTCAACAATTCATCATACGAGCAATATTTGCTCAGATTATCAATATTCATTATGTTGATTCAATTATCAACATCATTCATTTGAGAACTATACGTCCAAGCAGACATGTTCAATCCATGAATCCTAGAGCATTCGGCAATCATGCTCGACTGAACAATACTTAGACTCATCGTCTAATCAAGTCAACGACTGACTAATCAAATACACGTCTGCCTTGCAGACTCCACGTTCGTGAGACATCAATCACGTCACATGGGGGATATTAATTATGGTTTTGGTCTGGAGGCCTACGGCACGTGTGTTCATCCACGATGAGAAATGTGAGTAAGTCGTGCAAGCAGTTGAGGGAGTTAGCAAAGTAGTGGGTGGACAATCAACAAAGTCTCTGCACAACTTGGAACTGGTTTAACTACGATTTCCCACTTTCCCACTCTTTCACTCAAGCAACCGTCACACTTACTGGATATCAATGTGTCTACATTCTAGCAATATAAATAAGTTTCTGAATCCACGATTGAGGACAAGCTTGGTCAAACAGACAATATCCATCGTCTAACCAAGAATCATTGTGTGAGCAACAATCTGTCTCAATTGAGCAGAATTCAAACTTATTCGAACCCAGCAGTTCATTTGAAGAAACCGACAACACATTCACAATCCTTGATCAACATTGATCTCACACACTTTATAGCTTCCCTCTTACATATCAACCCTCTTCCATCTTTGTGACCGAATTGACTCTGGAACGGCCATTTCTTGGTTTAGGTCGGAGTCCTACATATTGATCTCTCGAACTCAAAGCACTCCCGTGCAGTACATCTGATTGAGGTTAATAAGTTTGCTCGGTTGAGGAGCCTCCGTCCGTACGGTCGTCTCTCCACTTCCTGAAAAACCCGCAAATCGTTTTTCCCCATCAACACCAGGCAAACTTCATTCATGTTGTTTCTGATGGAGTCGTCTATCTGGAGAGGAAAGTACCATAATAAGGTGAAATATCTTACGATCGCTCATTTAAAGACTTTTGTGGGATCAAGAAGCTCTACGAGTACCGTTGGTGGGAAACTAGATTTAGAGCATAGCTCGGTTGAACCCACCAAGCGTAGGTATGTCAAGTTTGGTTGTCATATTTTAGGGAATCAAAACTCATCAAAGAGTCACTTGATTATGTACTAAGAGATAACTTCGTATATGTTAGACTAGAAAGTCTAGGAATATGAGACATACAAGTATTACTCGAAGACCTGAAGAACGTGAAGAAGTAACGAGCTACAACGACGACATCATCCTTCCTCTTGAGGTTAGTAATATTGACTTGACCTGTTTCATTCCTAACATATCTTTCAAGTCATGCTATATTGAAAACATAACTTCGAAGCTGTGTATTGGACATATTACTCTAGTAGTGAGACATGATCACATGATCATAGTATTAGGGAATTAGACTACGAAGTATAACGCTTATCTTTTGAACTTCGTAGATATGACATCGACATAATCTTATGAATGTTGTTATGATTATGTGAATGGGTTATGGTGAAGATTTCATCTTAGGAAACAATATTTTACATTTGTTTAAAGGAAGTACATTCATGAACTTTTTTTATGAATCGAAAGGGAAATCGCTAGGCTTATTGGTATTGTTATTCATTGCATATCTTTGGATTACCAATATGTGTGAGATGGTAGAACTGATCATAACTTGTTATGTATCTTGGTATAACTAATCACAATGCCTGACTTATGATTTGGTATGACTAGTTTTGATTAATTAGTGTAACCGATCCTAAGTAATCACCTGAGATGGTATGATCGATATTTGTAATTGGTGTGACCGATCCTAGTAATTGGTGTGACCGATCACAAAAGAGTTGTGTAATCGATCCTTGTAATTGGTGTAAACTGTCCTAGTAATTGGTGTAACCGATCCTGGTAATTGGTGTAACCGTTCCTAATGACTGGTGTGACCGATCACAAGCAATACCATGAGTATATGGTAACCGGTCCTGGTAATTGATGTAACCGATCCTGGTAACTGATGTAACCAGTCCTGGTAACTTGTGTGACCGATCACAAGTGTTCCATATTAAGGTATAACTGATCCTAGTGATTGGTAGAACCGATTGAACCCATGAATGTGATTTGATATTTGATCAATCACATAGTTGTCTTGGAATACAGATGAACCAATTCTAAATTTGTTTGGAAGTGTGGTATAATCGATTCCAAGATTGTAAATATGAAAGAGGATTTACAAAGAAAAGATGTCAACATACTTTGAACACGAACAATGACTCTTATCTTTTATTGTTCAAAGATATTCCTTAATTACTCAAGGAGATCCCGGTCAGAAATAAATTAAGAACCTTTTAATTAAGGTTGTTAGTTTTATATGCTTTAATTATCATCAATTAAATGCATATCTCTAGATAATAAAAATTAGTAATGTGCATTTACTAATTGGAGATTCTCTATTGAGAGATTTCGGAAAATATTGGACAAAGCATTTCCAGTAATTATGAAAACCGAATGGGCATTTATTGCATATCTTGAGAATACTTTCGGTTTTGGAAATTCCTTGGTGTCCAAACATCCTTGGTCTATAAATACCTAAGTTTGCATTTCTAGCAAACTATCCAAAGAGCCAGGCAAACTTCATCTTTTTGTCGTTTCTGGTGGAGCCCTCTATTCGGAGAGGAAAGTACCCTAATTAGGCGAAATCTCTTACGACTGCTCGTTTAAAGACTTCCGTGGGATCAAGAAGCTCTACGAGTACCGTTGGTAGGAAATTAGATAATTGCAGTTTATTAGTTTTCGATTGATTTGATTGACTAACGGTTGTTGAACTTTGATTGCACCTAGTTTGTTTATTCTTGAGAATCTTCTCTTCTGATATAAGATTCACTCAAACTAGATCGAAGTGTCGACGGGATCTTTAAAAATGTTTGTAGATCTAAAGACATCTTGTGATAATCCATTGTTAACAAACTCCGTTCTGTGCGTGATTGATCACGAGAGATTCAAATGGTGTTGTGCAGGTTTAATTGAAGATTAAAGAAGATGAAGAAGATTTCTTATTGGTTTCTCATATCTTTGTGTAGCACAAACCTTGATCCGCTGGGATCCAACTAGAATCAGATCTATTCGATTGATTAGTTCTCTTAAGATCTATTTTGATTGTTACAAATCCGAATCTTATTGCTTAGGTAATAGAGATTGGATTGATCTAACCAGGCAAAGGAGTTTATTAGATTAAACGGAAGAGCCTTTGCATATGACTTGAAATATCTTTATCTTAAAGAATCAAGAGAGTTGTTACCAAATAGATTTGTTGTTCCTTTACTGTTTGGAATACGATCCAAAGGAATCGTTCAAGTGCGTGCACTCATTTAATGTCGGAAGCGCAGGGATACTGAAGAAACTAAGTGAACTAGGGTTAGTTGCTTGGTCTCAACTATACGAAGTTGGTTTAGATTTTGTATAACGGCTTAATTCTGAGAGTATTCAATTCTGGACTGGGTCCCGAGGTTTTTCTGCATTTGCGGTTTCCTCGTTAAAAAAATCTTGCTGTGTCATTTACTTTTCCTTTCCGCAATTATAATTGTTGTTATTATAATTTAAAGTAAATTACACAAATGTTAACTCCGCTTTACTTGATAGTTATCCTATAGAGTTTGGTTAAGTCTGAACCTATTATCAAGTAATCACACTTTGATTGTTGTATTGTCTCGATCTTGTATCCATAGACGATCACACAAAGTGTGAATACCGATTTGTCATATTGTCTCGACTTTGTCTATAGACAATCACTTTTGGTAAGAGGACTTATAGGTGGATAAATTA
This sequence comes from Papaver atlanticum, assembly GCA_023531105.1. NCBI lineage: Eukaryota > Viridiplantae > Streptophyta > Magnoliopsida > Ranunculales > Papaveraceae > Papaver > Papaver atlanticum. The sequence goes on along the minus strand of JAJJMB010005585.1, from coordinate 2,103,363 downwards.
AAGATTATGGTGTATTTGGGTACAATCGTATTTTTAATTGGTATCAGAGCAGGCAAACACGAAAAGATCTAACAATCTGTGTTTGGTGCGATCCAACCTATAAGAATTGAATCTAATGACTGATTCGGTTAACGTTATGTAAGAGTATGAATACTCAAAAGTTGAAGATGTTACTCCTTCGTTAACTCGTGATCCAGGAGTTACAAAAATTAAGGGTACATCTGAGTCTATCTTTGATAAAAAAGAAGATGCTGATAAAGAGTTGGCGAAACTTCTAAAGCCTAAAAGATCTCTATCTACAAGGATGTTAATTTTAAAAATAGAGTCAAATCTTCTTAAGAAAGAGATCAGAGAAAAGGATATCCAACTAGATATTCTGGCCAAAGAGAATATGGATCTCGCAGTCAAAGTAGATGCTCTTGGTAAATCTCTTACTCAAGATCAAGAGATTTATCGTATGACTCTGACTAATGATTCTGTTATAATTTTTTCTGATGAGGAAAACAAAAGTCCTTGCTCGACTTTTACAGATCGTGATAAAAAGACTTGTTTGATCACGTCTGAAATAGATCATGATGATGGGAGTTTGCCTAACTACATCAAGTCAGGAGAGAATGAAGAACCATCTTCTACAACTACTGATGATCAAATGAAATCTTGTCCAAAGGAAACTTTGAACCAATTCCGTGAAAAAGATCTTAAGGAATACAACTTTCATTCACTTGACAGGAAACTTATACTTCTTCAAAATACTGTGGTAAAAGTATTAAAAGAAGTTTCTTGTCTTAAAAATTGAAAGATCATTCCTCAGTAGAAAGACAGAATATACCCCAAACTGATAAGATCAACTCAAAAGAATCAGAAGTAAGAGTTGATAATCACTTCTGGAAAAAGGTTCCTCCTTACTCATGTCAAAATAGTCCTTGTTTACATGAAGAACGATTCCAGAAGAAAGGGAAAGAAAAATTGTCCGCCAAAGGAAACAATCAGGGAAGTTTTCCGATAATTGTTGCAGATAATCATACTGATGTGCATAACAAGGAAATCCTTAGAATGAGAATATCATTGATAGAATTAAGAGAGATTTATCTATCTCTAAAAATTCTCACATCAGCACAGTTTCTCCTCATGATCATACCTTTAGATCAAAAAAGGATCATCTTCTTGGGAGAAAATACTTTGGGCAAAAATTTCCAAAGAGAAACATGAACTATGTTTCTGATACTCGTTGTAAGCAAGAAAAGGCTTACTCCGATACAACCTAGTTGTATGGAGATTGTGCACTCTCATCCTAGTTCGTGCTCATAACCTTTTGAATGAGAAAGCACATAAAACGAGAGCACAATTTTTCGTTTGTGTTTTTGTTAGAAGAAATCTGTGACAATTTCTGGATAGCTGCGAATCCAATTTTTGTCTAAAAATTGTTCATGTTTATTAAATTTTCGAATTTTAATAAACCTTCTAGCATGAGAAGTTCGGACATAGGAAACAAAATATATTTTGTATATATTTTCGTATTTTCCTTTGTATTTTTAGTCCGAAAAGTTGTCTCTTCTTAAGAGAAACTTTCTCTTGCTTGTATTGAGAAACCCTGATTAATTCTTATTCAAATCCCCGAGCATGCCTCCAATAACTCGAAGTTTTACAAAGGCAAATAAGGAGGAAGCTCAAAAGGTTAAGGATTCTCAAGGAATCAATACAGAAAGGAAGAAGAAAATCATATCGAAAATCATGTCTGATTATGATACCGATAGTTCTGCTGGATCCCAAGATGAGTCATGTATGTTGGCTTACAACCTTCAAGATCCAACAAAAACCAAGTGGATACCTTCTGATAGTATGATTGATTATATCCATGGTTTTGAAGAATTAAGAACCAATCTCAAAATAACGGTTCGAAATCAAGATTGGCTCAAGGATAGGATTGAGGAAACAAAGGCTGATCTTGCAGAAATGAAGGTTCAAGTTGAAAAGCTTGAAAAACAGGAAATGGTTGCAGACAAGTCTCTCGAGACATGCTTCAAGAGTTTGAACACTGAAGAAACTTCAGTGAACAATAAGAGCACCACTAGGGATTAAGTTATATGCTGTAACACTTAATCCAAGAAAATAAACATCAGTTTTTGATTTATTTCGATTCTTGATAGGTGTCATAAACACCTTGTTATTTATCTATTGTTTATGCTTTCTTTGCTAGTTTTCTTGTAAATTATGTATCTTATGTTTGCCTTTGAGTGTTATAGGTACTTTGGAGTTATTGTTGATGGTGGTTTTTAGTTCAAGGATAAAATTGTAAAACCCTATATTTAATGCGCTGTCGTTCTGCAAAGAGACTGAGCCATTTAAAAATAATGAGTGCCCAGGCCTCTCTACTTACACATGTATTGATCAATTCAATATATTTATATGAAATTTACCCAGAATGGTGCGTGTATCAACAACCCCAAAGTATTCTGTAAATTTTATTAATCTCTCGCCTGCATTATTCATTAATGTATGGCTTACTGAGTATTTTTCCTATGCTATGTTCCCTGGCTGAACCCTTAACATTGGTATGACATGACAATTAGTGTTCACTCGCAGATGAGTAGCATGAATTTCCCGAAGTATCAAGATTAAGGTCTGCATGAAAATACTCAATCAGAAGACGCGCTAACTGCTCTCTGAGAATAAAAGAATTTTGTGTTAACACACAGAATTTATTAAAAAAAATCAATTTTGTGGTAGCTCATAAGATTCAAATTTTGGCCTAATTAATTTGCAAAAAATTAGGTTTTTTGCGCCCTGCGTAATATCTCAAACCATATTGGTCGAGACCAAACCTAGGTAAGTTAGGAAATTAATCCGCAATGGACTAATAGGAGCAAAATCCTACCAAAGAAATAAAACGAGAAGTAAAAGAGGAGCTGCGGCAAACAGAAGCGACAGCAAGAGGAGGCGTGGCCACGCCACTTGTCCGTCCAGGTCGCCCCATAAAATTGCTGGCCGGCCCCCTTTCCTTTCGATCAATCAGATTGCTTCAAACCCGCCAGACGCACTTTTAAATAAAGTTAGAAGTTGGTTGGTAGATGCACCTAATTCCTTAAGGAATCTAATCTAGACTGCCCATGTCAGTCTCAAAAAACGATCACGGCCGTACGTTTTGGCCACTCGATTTACCAAAACAAGCAGAATCAGTTTTTACCCCAAAACAATTGGCGACCACAATGGGAGATTAATCTCTCGGTTGCGAAGCTAATTTCTCGATTTTCATTCCAATCTTCCCAATTTCAAGATGGTGGATCTTAGGTCTGGATCAGCGACAAATTCTGAGGTTACTGGCGCTGACAATACCCCTGGTGTCAACATTCCTGCCGGTGACACCAATGTACCGCCTACCAGCATGATCAACGCATCTCGTGGAACTACATCCTCTACCACCAACACCAGCGACGCAGGAAACATTCCCTCAGGCGTGACACCTCCTATCACAAGAGCCAGAGCCGCTGCCGCCATCCCCAATGTTTCTTTGAGCGTAACGCCTCTTGTTGTTACCAGAGCTACTGTCACTTCCCCATCAGGACGAGAGACTGGAGGAGCCATAGGAAGTCAACCCCCTATTACCATTGTTGATTTGATGGAAAGACAAGAAGTTCTCGCTAAGGCTCAGACAGACATGGCTACAACTCAGAAAGAGGTACTTACTTTCCTCAAGACGCTAATGGAGCGGCTACCACAAGATCCACGTCAACCCCAAACGGAGCCAATAAGGAGTACTTTTAATACTCCCGGCGCAGGCACCTCAGCAAGGCGCACCTTTATATATGAAGAGGCTCGTTTTGTTCCTGAACGTCCAGTGGAAAGAAATCATCCATCCAATTTCATCACGCGTGAGGATATGGAACGACTTCTCCAAAATCTAAGCAAATAAAACCCGGTAGACCTGCACCAGCATCAACCTCCTTATCCTCCTGATGTGCAAAGAATTCCTCTCCCGAGAGGATACTCTTCTCCTCAATTTTCCCTTTATGATGGTACTGGTAACGCTTGTGAACACATCTCTCGTTTTATGGAATCCTTAGGAGAACACGAATACAATCATGTCCTCCGCCTGAAAGAATTTTCAAAGTCACTTACCGGAAGAGCGTACACATGGTACAACAACATCGCACCAAACAACATATCCAACTGGTGTGAGATGGTTACCGCTTTCTACAAGAAATATTTCTTCGTGTCTGAGAAAATCACCTTTTCAGACTTGGGAAGAATGTTTCAACGAAACAATGAGCATCCGAATGATTATGTCAAGAGATTCAGGATTCAGGCACTGGACTATCATGATCCAAATGTGACTGAACAACAATTGGTGGAGTCATGTATTAACGGTATAGTTCCCATCTATCGTGCTTTACTGGAGAACCTGCGCTTCCAGACATTCTCTAAACTCCATGAAGCTGCTAAGCGGTCGGCTACAACAGCACCAGCACTGTTAGAAAGAACCAGACCTGCCAGGAGTGAAGATGCACATGAGACTCGAGGAAACAGGCGCCTCATCAACAAGCAATATAATACCGGTCCCTCCGTAAGCGTAGTGGGTGAAGGAGGAAAGAGGAAAGCTCCAAAAGCGGAACAACAACCCAAATGTGCGGCACCAGCGCATCAGACAACTCCACTCCGGAAGGCCGTGGCTAAGACCCCTCTACAACAACAATAAACTGGAGATGCTACTCCAAACTTCCCATTTCCAATTGAGGAAGTAATTGAACTCCTGGAAGCGTGGATTAAAGATATTGCCATCAAGCTACCTTCTCTCAGACATCCACCAACCGAGGAAGAAATGGCAAATCCCAAATATTGCCGTTACCATAGGTTCATCAATCACCCAACCAGTGACTGCAACAAATTGAAGCGCATTTTCAAAGAAAAGGTGGATGCAGGAGAACTCCAATTAGGAAATGAAGGTGTTCACAGAGATCCCCTTCCTGTTAGGAGCTGCATGATTTCTGGAGACTCCGTCCACAAAACCGTACAGTCTATGATGGAGCATTTATGTGAAATTCTGTATTTCTCTAAGGCGCAGCATCAAGACATATTTGCAGCCCTCAACCGTATTGTATCAGGAAAGCGTCTGTTTCCAGTCAAGGAAGCCGCTCCCCAATCTTTCTTGGAAAGCGCGACCGATAGATGCAACTGGGGACTCCTAACCACCGTTCACTTGAAGGATGTCGAGTTTGACAGCACACTGATTGACGCGGCCTCTGATTTCAACATTGTCACCGTCAAGACTCTGAGAGCTGCAAAGATTTCAAAGAAGGAAGTTGTTCACTACCCAACCATAATAAAAAACTCAGAAGGAGAATCCAGAGATGCTTATGGGTACATCAATATCAAAATCAAGGTGGGAGATGCTCTAACACACGCCAGATTTCATGTGGTTAAAGAGTACCCAAATTATGATATGATCCTGGGACGCTCATGGATACACGATAACAAGGCCAAGTTGGGAGTATGTCCTTTGCCAGTGTCTATACCTGAAAGGGTCTCCAATAAGCCATCCAATCCCGAAGACTATTTGTTGCCATATCAACAACTCGTGAATGTGACACAACTGCCTGAAGAGAGCGTATCAGCATTTGTTCGCAGATTCAGGACACAAGTAAGTCTTATTAAACAACCCTTTTTACAACCAGTCACTCCTCCTTCCGCCAAGGCTTGGGGACTCGAGCCGATTATCAACCCAGCCGTCACTAGGAGATGTGAATGGGATGCCGGTCCTTTCAAGTATTTTATCAAGAGTTTAGAAGTCGTCACAGTTAAAGATAAGGAATCTAGGAAAGTAATGGCGCAACGCCCAAACCCATTCCAAGTTGGAGATATGGTGGTGAGAGTTGTGGCTCAGCCTGCTCCGTCCGATTCCACAGAAGGGAAAGATGAGCCGTACCTAGTGGCGGAAATTATTTTGGGAGGGTACTGCAAGCTCATCGATGCTGACAAGCTAAAAGGCATAGTAATACACGCCCGGTGGCTCAAACCCTTCAATACCTAAGATGTCTCGCCGCCCTCTCCTCCAAAATTCCATTTAGTGTTTCCTTTAGCAATTTCCCTTTTCATGCAATATTTGTAATTCCTCCAAAATGATTGCACTGCTTGCATTCATAATTAGGGTTTCAATTTATCAGTTAATCAAAGCATCATTTCTTTTAAAATAGAAATTCTTACTCCTAAATCATCTCAAGGCAAAGTCTCAGAGTAAACCTAAACCCTCATAAAATCATTACCCATTGATTCAAAACCAGAAGAAAAAAAACACGAAATAGACATCTCATATTTTTTCAAAAACCACCGAAGAAGGGAATACATAAAGGAAAAGAAAGGTGACCAAAGGAAATCATCAAGCAGCCAATACACGATTTTGGGCAAGCGTCCTGAAGTTCATCCTGCTTCAACGAAGAAACGTCCTCTCAATCACCACCTCACTGTGCCTAGATCCCGGAAAGAAGTTTCGCCATCCGCAATTTTCAGATTTTTAAAAATCCCTTCACGGGATTAGGAAGAAGAAATCTAGCGCACGTGGTACTCTCGGATTTCAACCGCTTCTTCAGACGTGTCCAATCATGCCACACGCGCTATTAATTGGAGATAAAGCCTCCACACCTAACAAATACGACTCTTGGATTTTTTGTTCACGGAAGCACAACACATGTGGTATACAAAGGTAATATCAAATGGAAGTTGCGGGTTCGTGGCCGAATCCTTAATTTTCATCATTACATCCCCTACTTCAAGATGTTATTATTAGGATTACACATAATAAATACCATCATGGAAGCGGTATCCAGTCACATGAAAAGAAAACGCGTCACCACTTATGTGTGTCGCCTCCCCATCATCCATATCTCCTTGATAGAATGGGAAGAGCTCGCTTTCGCAATCAAGGTACTAGTCGTGGCATTCGAGTAACGAATATGAGGCTCTACTAAAACTCAACCAAAGGATGTGGCGACTAAAGTTCCGAGCCCTGGATCCAGCTACATAAATAAAATCACCGAATATCAAAAAGCATCTACAAGCTACGAAAAGATGCTTATCTACGAAGGGGAATAACGGGGTGGAAAATCTAGTTATCAACATCAAAACCAGGGCTGATGGCGCCCTCACTAGAGTTCTCTTTAGAAGACGCTTCGACGTTCTCTCCAGGAGCTGCTTCAATGTTACCTCCAGAAGCGGAAACCGCTTCAATGTTACCTTTAGAAGCCGCTTCGACGTTCTCTCTATAAGCTGCCTCAATCTCTTCCTTGGAAGCTGCATCGTCATCCTTTTCAGAAACTGCTCCAATAGCCTCTTGAGGATGCTTCGGTTCATCCACATCAGAGTCGAGAATTATGATGCCGTTATGAATAGGGTAATCAAGTTTATTCTCACTAGAAGGCCGCTCGTGCTCAATCCTTCGTCGTTTTAGCCGAGCCGCAAATCTTTCATCCCTGTCACTCGTTGGTTGAGACGCTTCATCGCGCCTTCACTTTTCCTCCATGCTAATCGAAGCCAAAAAAGCTTGAACATGCTCTCGAACGATGTGTAAATGTGTAAGAGGCATACCCTGTATGGCTCGACCAGCTTCACGAAACAGAGGATCAATTTTAGCTAATACCTCCTCGAACGCAGTAACCCTGGGTTTGTCAACTTCAAAACTCTTCCCCGGAGAATTAGAAGAATGATCATCACCAGGAGTTCCCATTATGCACTGCAGAGAAGCATTACGGTTATATCAACAACCTACGTAAAAAAACAACTAACTACAAGAGAATATAAAGCAATACCTGGAAAGAAGATGAATGAACTCTGTGATGATCGGTATGGAATGAAAAGCTCAAGTTCTCCCTTTTATATTCCGCAAGTTGATGAGATCGGGAAAAGAAAGAACTCTCTACCTGCCGCGTATAAATGCCTTGGATGCGGGATATTAACTGATTAGATACTTATCTGCCTGGAGACAGTTGACGTGTACTAGGAGGACTGCGTGCTTTGACACCTCACTAAACGCGTCTTTCCCAAAGACTGAGCCGGCCTCTATCCTGGTAACATTTGTCTACTTTGCCTCGTAAATTTTATATTTATTTATCACCATTTAGTGCTTACTCCGCAACAATGTCACTGTTACGTACTAAGCAGGGGACTTAATGTTGATGGTGTTTTTTATTTCAGGGATAAAATTGTAAAACCCTATATTTAATGCGTTGTCGTTCTGCAAAGAGACTAGGCCATTTAAAAATAATGAGTGCCCAGGCCTCTCTACTTACACATGTATTGAGCAATTCAATATATTTATATGAAATTTACCCAAAATGGCGCGTGTAGCAACAACCCCAAAGTATTCTGTAAATTTTATTAATCTCTCGCCTGCATTATTCATTAATGTATGGCTTACTGAGTATTTTTCCTATGCTATGTTCCCCGGCTGAACCCTTAACATTGGTATGACATGACAATTAGTGTTCACTCGCAGCTGAGTAGCATGAATTTCCCGAAGTATCAAGATTAAGGTCCGCATGAAAATACTCAATCAGAAGACGCGCTAACTGCTCTCTGAGAATAAAAGAATTTTGTGTTAACACACAAAATTTATACAATTTGTTCAATTTTGTGGTAGCTCACAAGATTCAAATTTTGGCCTAATTAATTTGCAAAAAATTAGGTTTTTTTGCGCCCTGCGCAATACCTCGAACCATATTGGTCGAGACCAAACCTAGGTAATCTAGGAAATTAATCCGCAATGGACTAATAGGGGCAAAATCCCACCAAAGAAATAAAACGAGAAGTAAAAGAGGAGCTGCGACAAACAGAAGCGACAGCAAGAGGAGGCGTGGCCACGCCACTTGGCCGGCCAGTTCGCCCCAACAGGCGCCGCCCATGGCTGGCCGGCCACGCCCCATAAAATTTCTTGTCGGACCCCTTTCCTATCGACAATCAGATTGCTTCAAACCAGCCACACGCACTTTTAAATAAAGTTAGAAGTTGGTTGGTAGATGCACCTAATTCCTTAAGGAATCTAATCTAGACTGCCCATGTCAGTCTCAAAAAACGATCACAGCCGTACGTTTTGGCCACTCGATTTATCAAGCTTAGCCGCTTCCTAACGTGTCCGGACAAGCGCCACCGTGCACACCGGCGGGCCCACTAATGCCTTAGCTGATCGGCATCTCTCCAACTCGCAAATGAAGCCACTAAACATTTTCCAAAACAGTTGGCCACACGAGTTACAAAACCCTAATTTCATTAAGCGGCATTACATTACTTCCGCAAAACGATCTTAGCCGCCCAACTTCGCCAGCCGAATTGACCGGCTTAGATTCAATCTCAATCAACGGGCAAGGTGTGGATATGTTCACCAGCGGCCCGGCTATTGTGCTGGTCGGTCGAACAACTCCAAGCACACGGCTAACACCAAAAACCGTTAGCCTAAAATAGGTTGGCCACACGGCCTTTTTAAAACATAAGTAAATCAACGACAGCCATTAACTGCCGTAAACCATCTCGGCCGTCCAACTTTGCCAGATGAATTAGCCGGCCTGACTCCCATTTTAGGTGGCCAACAAGATGTGGCCATAATCAACGACCACTCTCCTTCCATGAGCCGCGATCAGCCAAGCCGCGACCTCCCCATATGGCTCCCAAACGATCATCCAAAAGGGGTTGTTCTCGCTGTTTACATAAATTTCCAGGCGGCCATTAACTACCGCAAATCATCTTGGCCGTCCAACTTCGCCAGCCGAATTGACCGGCCTAGATTAAATCTAAGGCGACTAATAGGATGTCATCATAGTCGCCAGCCATCACTCTACTATAGGGACCGACCGACCTGTCTTTGGCACGCGTGAATGGCTCCTAGCAGCTTCTCGAAAATGGCCGGTTGCGCTCCTTTTAAGACATTAAGCTCCGCGGCTGATTTAAGCGAGCTTTATACAACGATGCTTCACATGCATCGATTATTTTGAGCTGCTTGCCTAAAAGCGATGCTTTACATGCATCGAATACATACGATATTTTACGAATATCGGCTTCACAAATAACTCAGTTATTTAACCTAATAGCGTCGCATGCTATTCTTTGCGGCAAGTCTCATGACTTGGCTCATTGGTCTTGCACACAAGACCCACTCAGCAACCTGCTGCATATTTTTCCATGAAATACTCGAGACATCAAACATGTCACAAACTGGGGGATGTTCATCAGGGTATTGGTCTGGCGATTTACAGCGTGCGGCGTGCAACACGCCCATTATAAGAAGGTGTCAGGAAAAGCGGACAGTTAGTGGTAACAGAGAAGTAGTGGGTGTAAACTAACCGTCTTCTCTCATAGTAAGACGTGGTTTTCTACATTTTCACACGACCCCACTTCTCCATCACTCAACTACTCCCATTTCCTATGAGATCAGGGTGCGTGCAACTATGACTATATAAATAGGCTTTCAACCTATTTCAACCAACAACGGAGTTTTGGTTAACAACACAAGTATCCAGAAAAATACCAAGAACTGATAGCTTGCATTCCGCAGGCCAATTCCATATTCTGATACAAGTCATAAAATAGCCACACCTTCAGAGTTAACCATTCTGATCTCAACACCTTCTTCGCTTCCCTCCCTAAGATCAACCCTTCTCATTCACTTTGTTACCGAAGCAAGACTGGAACCCCCATTTCTTGGTTTAGGCCAAAATTGTACAGATTGATCTCTCGAATCTAAAGTACTCCCATGCAGTGCATTTGTTTAGGGTTTGAATTCGTTTCTCATCAACACACCCAAATTTACCAAAACCAGCAGAATCATTTTTTACCCCAAAACAGTCATTATGAGCAAAAGAAGGAGAATATGTCCATTTGGAATGTAAAGGACAAAAAGGTTAATTCACAGGCGAGCTATACTTGGAGTCGGCTAAGTTGAGCAAGAAAGAGAACAGTCAGCCAGTTTGCTGAAACTGACAAGCCAAATGGTCGCTGGGTGGCCTATATAAAATCATGGGGTGTCAATAGCCATCTCAAGTTATAACCCTCACTAGATAAGAGAATTCAGTTTCTCGGTTTCCTATTCTTCCCCAAATCTCTTCAAGCAGCGACCAAGTCCAATTCCGTCAGGTCATGGGTGCTAATTCAGGGTTCGAGTGGTTCTGGTTATGGCTCGAGAAAGACAAAGAGTAAATGGTACGAATGAAGAGAAAACAGAGATGAGGAATTGAAGAATGAAATTGAAATGAAGAACTGGTTTGATATGGAGATTAGGGTTCCTGAGATTATGAGAAATCAGAGAAGGAAGATTAATTGATGGGATTCTGAGCTCATCCTTGAGTTCGAATTCAACAGGAAAGTCAGGGATTTGTGAGTTCTGGTGAATTTTCAGGAACAATATGGGAAGAAATTGAAGATGGGTTTGATGATTGCTGTTGGTAGCAAATGGTGAAGATTCATGGGCATTCTTAGATTGAGAGAGTTTAGAAGAATGGGTTTTGTTCGAATTGATGATTGAACTCATGGTGACGAGAACTGGAATATGAGATCAAGGAGAGTCTGATGCTGAGAGCTACAAGGAAAGATGCTTCAAGGGAAGATGGAGCATGACTCAGGTGAAAGAATGGATGTGCAGCTGAGAATGATGCTGGTGCTGTCAGTTGGAGGTATTGGAGCTGTAATGTGCAGTTCAGGTGGTGCTGCAATGGATGGTCTGAACTTAGAGCTGTGGTTGCAGAGCTGAAGATTTTGGTGTTAGCTCAGAAATGGATGT